>JAJEJO010000140.1:255044-412401 GCA_020662805.1 Glaucomys volans
TTCTATTTCTTTTTTTTTTTTTTTTTTGGAACCAGGGATTGAACTCAGGGATACTCAGGGCCACTGAGCCACATCCCCAGCCCTATTTTGTATTTTATTTAGAGACAGGGTCTCACTGAGTTGCTTAGGGCCTCGCTAAGTTGCTGAGGCTGGCTTTGAACTCTCGATCCTCCTGACTCAGCCTCCCAAGAGCTGGGATTACAGGCGTGCGCCACCACGCCCGGCAGATTTGTTCTATTTCTAAAGATGTTTAAATAACTTCACTGAAATAGTACCATGATTCTCTGCTAAAAATTAAGTCCTCCCTTTGTAATAAGTCTTTTGTAGAAAATAAGATGAAAGATGTAAATACTGTATTCTTCAACCTTTCCATTTATCTATTTATATCACTATGGACACTACCTTGTTTAATGAGTTACATGTTACTAGAATTTATTTTAAAGTTCAGATTATTCCAGATGTAACTAAATTCCCCATATATAACCAATCTCTATCACCAGCACCATATGCTGTGTCCGTATAGTCCAATCTCTAGCCAGTATAGGCATCCCTTCTCATCCTGTCTCACTCAGCTCTAACACCATTGACAGGTTGATAGGTTTTATACTACTCTACAGAACCATTCCTATCCTGTTTTGGTCCTGAAATCCCATTATTGGCCATTACCCGACACCTACCTCCAGTGTGGTAGCCTACCCCCACTTCCAAAACTCCTGAAAGTCTGCTGACGTCTTCTTGATCTTTACTGCCCAGTCCTTATCAGTAGTTGTGTAAGTCTCTCATTTCCTATTTTCTGATTCTATTCAACATACTTAGAATGGCTTCTGTTAAACCCAGGACACAGTCTTTAGCCATTATTTAAGCACTGATGGAATTAATTATTTTAAATATTTGACTAATACTTGTTTTCAGATTCAAGAAATAAATGATGCCTGAGTAAAATTAAGAAATTCATGCCTCCAATATCTTTCCTTAAATATTTCTTTACTTTAGGCAAGCCCTGAATTAAACAAGAAGCAAGTGGGCTGGGAAAATAGCTCAGTGGTAAAGCACTAGTCTAGCATGCATGAGGCCCTGGGTTCAATCCCCATCACCATATAAAAAATAAACAACAATAAAATGATTAAAGAGAGAGAGAGAGAGAGATGCAGGGGTGTATTTACACACATGCTGCACAGCATGGAATATACAGAACGTTTAATTTTGGTCTGCTTGATATCTTCTCTCCTACCTTTATTAAAAGAATCCTTTCAGAAACAGATTGAAACAGATTAAAAGAAATGATATTGGCCAAATTATATTGTTATATTGTTTGCATATACAAATACATAACAACAAATCCCATCATTATGTACAACTATAATGCACCAAGTAAAAAAGATGGGGGGGGGGTGCTAGGATTGTAGCTCAGTGGTAGAGCACTTGCCTAGCATGGGTGACGCACTGGGTTCAATCCTCAGTGCCACATATAAATAAAATAAAGGACAACTAAAAAAAGAAAAAAAATGTAGGGGCAAAAATAAATAAACAGATTGATAACATGAAAGGCAAGTTCCAAGAGATCGAAGACAGAGCAAAATGACAAGAGGATCTCATCATGTACGTGGAAAACCTGGTTCTCAAAAGCAGGTTTCAGGCTGTGCTAGATGAACTCAAACAAAAGGAAGACAGAGAAAAGGAGCAGCTTAGTTCTCTGCAAGAAGAGCTAGAATCATTTCTAGAAAAGTGAGAATGTTAGTATTTAATTTTAGTCCTGAGACTGAAAAAATCTTGGTTTCATCACTTGGACTGGTATTAAGACCTTTCGGTAGTCCCCATTCCCTCTAATGCTAGAAGTTATGTTGAATTATCTCAGTAGCTTTTTAGAATCACTTCACTTTGTGTTCATTTCTTAGGAGGTAGGATTGCACAGGCATAAATATGACTGCAGGAAAATTGTTTAAGATAAGTGAAATAAACAGTTTAACCTTAAGCACAGTTTCATTGCAGGACTCTGCTATGGTTTCTCTATTTTACAGAAGTTGTTATTGCTAGCAGTTCTTTGTTGTGCTTGAAATGAACTAAGAAAGTAGTCTGGAGGCAGTGAAGCTAGTTTACATATGCTTTCTCATACAATAGCAATTTTCTTAGCTACTTAAAGCAATTTCCCATATGCAGGGAGGCAAATCATTTTCATAAAGTTGTTTCTAACAGTAAATAAAAGCAATTCATTTTCTCTTGCAGTATTCTCTCCCCACATTGTCCCAGTAGGATTATCAATGAATATGGCTCTCAGGTGAATTAAACTTTAGATTGTATTAAATAGTTGGAGCTGTGTTACTGACAGCAATACTTTAAAAAGACCTCTTGCTACCTAGACGTCTGGAATTTACTGATCCTTGTCTATAAAAACTAGTTGTTTGGTAATTTAAAAAAAAAAAAAAACTTTGTTTCTTTGCACAGTGCTGAAAATTGAACTCAGGGCTTTTCACATGTTAAGCAAGCATTCTACCATTACACTACATCCTCAGCCCTTTTATTTTTTTTGAGACAAGGTTTTCCTAAGTTGCCAAGGCTGGCCTCAAACTTGCATTCCCCTGACTCAGCCTCCTGAGTAGCTGAGGTTACAGGAATGCACCACCACACCTGGCTTTGTTCAGTTTTTTGATTCTGTGATTAAATTTTCTGCTGTTTATAATCAAGGAATGCCTCATAATATACTATGAGGAAACAGTATGTTTTTAAGTAGAATCCCCCAAAAGACAGAACAGTATTACATTTCATAGAAGGATGGAAGAAGGGAATGCCAGGTGGGTATTCTATAGACAATACTAACAAGTCTACAATTTTTCACTTTAATAAGGAGATTTCTTATCAGTTCCAATACATAAAACAAATTTTATTGCCAATCCATAAAAACAGAAGCCCACAAAGGGAAAACTTAACTCACTAAAATTGCAGTGAATGCCTTAGGTCATCTGGTACCCAGAACACTTGAAATTTATTACAAGTCATTCATTTAACCATTTTGTTAATTGTCAGGTCTTCATCTTAATCCTACATCATTTACAATTTGAAAAGCATTACTTTTTTTACCCGAATAAATATTTCCAGTTCAGTTTTTCTTCTTTTTTCAATTTTCTCTGCCTCAATTTGGCAAGTGTGACAAATGTACAGATGGTTGACAGCTGGTCCTCCTCCATACCTAAAGCATGAAGAACTTAAGAATTAAAATTACAGCAATCTCAAAGCTGATGTTTTACCACATAGTTTCAAGTTTTTTAATCAATGGTTAAATACCCAGTTAAGAATAAATCCTCACAGGAAACTTCTCAAAGTAATGTAAAAAATTTTTTAAATTATATATGTCTTGATTTTATGTTTATTAGAGTAAAAACTTAACCAATATATTGTCTATTCTACTTTATCCATAGTTCAAGCTTCCCTTATTCTACCAAATGTTAGAGGCAACAACCAAAGAAGAGTTTTCAAAAATTAGCATATAAATATAAATTGTAGTTAAACATACATAGTCAGAGTCAAGCTTTAATCAGATGAAGGCTTCCCATATTCTCTAAAGTAAGAAGCATTTCTGGCATGAATTTTAATATTTAACTAAAGAAAACATACTTGGTAGGTACCTAACAGTACATTTTTTTTTTTTTTTCCTTTGGTACTGGGGATTGAACCCAGGGGCACTCCACCTCTGAGCCACATCCCCAGCCCTATTTGTATTTTATTTAGAGACAGAATCTCACTGAGTTGCTTAGGGCCTCGCTAAGTTGCTGAGGCTGGCTTTGAACTCAAGGTCCTCCTACCTCAGCCTCCCAAGTGTTGGGATTACAGGCATGCGCCACCAATGCCCGGTCAGTACAAAATATTTTAAATTTTAAAACTTTAAAATTTTAGAGAAAGAATATTCAATTTTGGGAATGCACACATAGGTAAAATTTTAGTGTTGGGTATAGGTAATATCCTTTAAATAAAGTATTTAAATATCACAAGCGTATCTTCAGAGATATTTAGAACATGAAAATCAGAATAAATTATCTAGACTAGAGTTATACTAGCTACAAAGTTTGCCTATTCACATTTAAGAAGAAATGAATGAATGAAAAAGAGGTAAGTAACATAAAGCAAAAGAAGCATCTTTTTTAGCAATCCCCCTTTAACCACTTTTAAGCAGTTTTCACACTAATACACTGTTTGATTTGAAAAAAACAAATCTGCAAGGGGTGGAAGATAGGGAGAGAAGTGCTAGGGACTAATAATGGTCACATTATATTGCTGGATTGTGTGCCTGTATAAATATGTAACAAATCCCATTATTATCTACAACTATATGTACCAATTAAAAAAATGTGAAAGAAAAATAAATTAAAAACAAACCTGCTATACAGGTTATCCCAAATGTTCTGAGGCAGCATCAAAACCAAGTCTTCAATATAACTAGCTTTTCGTGGAGGAACACCTAAAAATTTTTTAGACAGGTCAGCTTCATTCTTTAATTCCTTTCATTTTTAATTACTGCTGACTGATCAATCATTATGCTCAAGCCTCCCCCCCAAAAAAGGTAAGTAAAAAGCATTTTTAGTGATTATGCTTCCTAAAGATGAGTATAACCTTGAAATTCACATGCAGATTTTTTTTTTTTTTTTTTTTTTGGAGGGGGTCAGCCCTGTGCTGCAAACGGAGCATGTGCTCTTCTACTATTGAGGCCCACAAATATTTTTTGGAGTTTAGGTTTCTATATCCAATATAGGATATTCCCATTCCTTGTGGTTTCAATACAAATATAATTAACAAGAATAACAAGACATCAATCATAAAGGTTACTCAAAGCACCAAAGGTCCTATTTATTGTAGGAATAAACATTAATTTAGCTAATCACAAGGACATAAGTTACATTTAACACATATGAAGCTTTTTTGTTAAATTCCAAATATAATTCCTTACTTAGGAAAAGAGCCAGATATTCATTTAGATAAAAGGGATAAGAACTACAAATACAGGTGGCAGCTGAAATCACTTGCACAGAAATAGGCTCTAGCACAGGGGTTTTTGTTTTGTTTTGTTTTAGTTGTTAATGAACCTTCATTTTACTTATTTATTTATAATGTGGTACTGAGGATCGAACCCAGGGCCTCGCACATGCTAGGCAAGTGCTCTACCACTGAGCCACAATCCCAGCCCCCTAGCACAGGGTTTTAAACAGGTACTCAATAAATAAAATGTTCAATAGGCCCATAATTAGAGAGACAAGGCCAAATTCTGAAAACCATATGGAATTAAGTACATTAAGTTGGACTGCAGATAGAGAAATGGCAAACAAACAGAAGAGAAAAATTCTTGGCTTATTCTACCACTATTTGCAGATAGGATTTTTTTTTTTAATTTATTTTGATTCATTGTACACAAATGGGGTACAGCTGTTGTTTCTCTGGTTGTACACAAGTAGAGTCACACCATTTGTGTAATCATACATGTACATAGGGTAATGATGTTTGTCTCATTCTGTTATTAGGATTTCTTACCTCCATGAATACAAAGAAAATCATTATTTGAAATAGGGCCAGGTTCAGCAAAGGTCTTAAATTTATTCAGCCATTGTCGAGAAATGTAAAACTGAAGGAGGCTGGGTTCCATTATGTTCAACAAATTTGATATCCTTCGCCTCTCTTTTTGTGCCTCTTCACTGCTCTTCCTTTTAAAGACAATGAGTCATTAAATCCGATATGTATTTTACCACATGACTAGTAAGTCGATTTTTTCTTCTTCCTTATTAGACTCAGCACACATACTAATACTCTGCATCTCTTCAGGCCTTAGTAATTTCAAGAGAAATATACCTTGTATCATCTCTCAAATACATTTTACACCCCAAAAGGAGATGCTATATATTGACTACTGGTGTCCACAATACTGACACACCATAGGCATTCAAATATCTATTAATAAGATCAAGCTAAATCTTATACTAATAAGATTCCTGTTAGAATTCTAATAAGTATTAATACTAATAAGTATTCCTATTACAGTAGCTAGCACTATCTTTTATCAAATACTAAGAAACACCAAACATTTTACAGTAATATCTCCTTTATCAGCTCTTTTAGCAGGAAAGTTGACACTTAATTCTGACTCTGATTTTATTAAAACCAATCTTTCTAAAACAAAATACGTCCTTTGCCCTTCCCATTTATGATGTTAACATTTTCTATAAAAAAAAAAAGCCTCATTCTGTAGAAAACCTTTTACTTTATTTTACTATAATGAGAATACAGCAATTTCTTATCTTTACTCAGCAATTCACTTGAAAGTCTTAGAAGTCACTAATAACTCCGAAGAGTAAAATGTTCTTTTATTATTTGTAATCTAGCTTATCTGAGATACTGACTTACCTATAGAAAAGAACATAAGCTTCTGCATTTTGTACAGTAGATTCTGAAACTTCAGTGACACTCTGATCATCGAATTCATACCACAGGTTATTTAAATTGTTTCGGCAGTAAGCTATGTAGTGTCCACCTGTATTTAAGGGAAAAGAAATCACTATGGCAATATAATTAACACAAAATGGAGGATAAACTTTTTCTATCTTCAGTGTTTAGTACAACAGCTAAAATACACAGCAAGAACTGTGATCTTATTTTTTAATACGTATCCTCCTCACCACCACTTGAGGAAATTAAAGACAGAAAAAGTAATCTTTTAAAACGCAGTATAAAAATTATCATGTTAAAGTTCTTACTACTTATCAGATATAATATAACTTTCAATATTCAAACACCATAGTAAAAATATTCCATTTCCTAAAACTCATGCTTTTTGACTACCACAGAATTGTACATATTTATGGAGTACAGAGTGATGATTCAATAAGTACATATATATAATGTGCAATAATCAAATTGTGGTAATTAGCATTTCCATTTCCTTAAACATTTATCATTTTTTTATATAGGGAATCTGAAATGTTTTTAATAACCAGGAGTAAAATTTACTTTTAGTTTTTTCTTCTTTCCAAGCAGGTCTTATTTAAGGAATTAATTCAATTGTATTCAGATACAATTTTAAAAATCTAAACACAAATGTCAAACCTATATACTTACTACTTGCAGTTCCATGATGACAAATGACTGACAGAAGATCATATGTCACAATCTGAGCTGGACTATCCTTAGCAAGAAACGGCTGAAGATCCAGGCCTTCTAGTGGAAATGAAACATGGGTGCTGATTTTGGTGGAAAACATCAGTTCGTGTCGGAATCTTTTAAGGTGTATACATAAAATCTGGAAGAGAATAAAATTCAAAAAACCTAATTTACTATTACAAAACACAAAGCATTTCAAGTGATAAAACTTAGGACATTAAGATTTTTATTCTACAAGCAAGAAATTGTGGTGTTCACCTGAATAAAATTATAAAGTAAGATAAAGTTTCATTTAAAAATAAAAATTTTTAAAAATTAGTTTCATTTAGCTAAAAAATTTTTATTAAGCTTTATATTGTAGATAAAAGTCTAGTAAATATTCATATTGAATTATGTGTCAAGGTTAAGTATCAACTCCCAGTTATAAAGTCAAAACCTGAAATGCATTAACATGATTCTTCCTAAGTTCATTGTTATTTGTTTTCTAATTTTTCAAGTTAAACTTGTCAAGTTCCTACAATGTCTAATTACACTATGTTCATCACAATACACTGTTAAGGGCACTTAGGATATTCAACCCAATATTTTAGAAATGAATAATCCTAGTAAGATATGAATAGCAACTGGTAAACAGAACCACTCCAATCTTCAATCATGCTATGAGAATTATTACTGTGCTATGTTTTGTTAATGCTTTACCATATAAAATAAAATGAATTAAAGTCAATACCTCAGGAAACTTTTGTACTTTACAAAACTTTACTCCATTCCTCAACCTAAAATGCAAAAAGAAAAAAAACTCAATGGATCTACAAATAATACAATATATTTAGGGCTGGAAATGCAGTTCAGTTGTAATAATGCCTGCCTAGTATGTATAAGGCCAATCACTAGCATCACAATGCCCCCCCCAAAAAAAAACTTAACAAAAAGATTTTGTATATTTAAATATATGACAGGGCTGGGGTTGTGGTTCAGTGGTAGAGCACTTGCCTAACGTGTGAGGCACTGGTTTGATCCTTAGCACCACATAAAAATAATAAAGGTTCATCAACAACTAAAAAATATTAAATAAATAAATGACAAAAATCTTTTAGAAATTGCAGAAATTAAATTTATCAAATTGAAAAGGCTTATTATTGAATTTTCTTAAATATTTACAAAGACCAAAACACTCAAAACACTGGAATATTTTATTATGAAAAATAACTTAAACCCAGATATTAGTAACAAACTATAGGGGGTTTTGTATTTCTTGGATTAAAAAATTTTAACAAATGTGCTAGTGTCTATGGCCTGGCTAACCCTTTATGACATCCAGATACCAAATAAAAATGCATTAAGCAAAATCCCAATTTTATAAAATTTGGAATTCTCATCAATATATTAAATCTTTCTTCTGCTTCTCTCTTTTTTGAGACAGTCTCACTATGTTGTACAGGCTGACCTCAAATCCCTGGGTTCAAGCAATCATCCTCTTCCTCCTCAGTCTCAAAAACCTTGCTCAAAACTTTTATTCTTGTGTGTGTGTGGTCCTGAGGAGTGAACACAAGGGCACTCTACTACTGAGTCATATCTTCAGTCCTTCCTATTTTTAACTTTGGAAGGGTCTCACTAAATTAATTTTTAATCCTCCTGCCTCGGTCTCCTGAGGTGCTAGGATTACAGGTGCTACCAAGCCTGGTCTCAAAACCTTTATTCTTAAATGAGGGGAAAAACTTGAGATAAAGGATGGTTATTCATAATAACGAATATTAATACACACTTGACCGATCTCTCTTTG
Source organism: Glaucomys volans (assembly GCA_020662805.1). Classification (NCBI taxonomy): domain Eukaryota; kingdom Metazoa; phylum Chordata; class Mammalia; order Rodentia; family Sciuridae; genus Glaucomys; species Glaucomys volans. The sequence goes on from JAJEJO010000140.1 coordinate 263,962, forward strand.
GAATCTCAGGGTGAATATAAGGAATGTTCCCCTTTTCATTATTTTTTTTCCTAGTCTGTTTTGCTTTGCAATGAAGGTTCTTTTCCAGGCCAACTCCCTCTTCAGCTGTCAGCTAGGGCTTCAAGGACAAACTGATAAAATCTTTGCAAATTTCCAAAAGAACAAGGCATCTTTTTCATCTTTATTAAGCAGACAGTATACCATTCATTTCTCATGAAAAGGACCAACAGCTGCAGATCAAGGTTTCTCTGGATTACTGCCAATAGTCAAAAGTCTGTATTAAGATTCTAGATCTTATTAAGAAGTCGTTATTTTTTAACAGATGCAGAAAAAAAAATTTTATGTTACATCTACCTTAAAAATAATTGCTTTGGGCTGAGGGTGTTCCTGAGGGTAGGGTGCTTACCTAGCAAACCTGTACTCTTAGCTACTTGGGAGGCTTTAATATCTTAATAAGTAGTAGTAGGATCTCAAAGATCAAGACGAGCCCTGCCAACATAGATGGACACTGTCTCAAAATAAAATTTTGAAAGGGCAATAAATGTGGCTCAGTGGTAGAGCACTTGCCTATTATATTCAAGTGTCTGGGTTCTATCCCAGTACCCTACCCGACCCCCGCAAAAAAATGCCTTTATCAAGTCTCGAATCACTTTGTTCTGACTTACTACTAAGAGGTATTAAGAGTCTGAATTTATAACAGGATAGAAAAGGCAGGTGGGCCAGGCTCAGTGGCCTACAATCCCAACTACTAGGGAACTGAGGCATGAGGATAGCAAGTTCAATACCCACAGAGCCAACTTAAAGAGACCCTGAAGCCAGGCACAGTGGTGCACACCTGTAATCCCAGCACTTGGGAGGCTGAGGCAGGAGGATCTGGAGTTCAAAGCCAGCCTCAGCAACTTAGCAAGGCCCTAAGCAACTCAGTGAGACCCTGTCTCTAAATAAAATACAAAATAGGGCTGGGGATGTGGCTCAGTGGTCAAGTGCCCCTGGGTTCAATCCCCAGTACCGAAGGGAGAAAAGAAAAAAAAAAAAAAAGAGAGACCCTGTCTAAATATAAAACAAAAAGAGTTGGGAGTGTAGCTCAGAGACAGAATGCTCCTGGGTTCAGTGCCCAGCGCTTTAAAAAAAACAAAGAAAAACAAACTAATAAGACAGCTAGTAGTAGATACAAACAAAATCAGGCCTAACTATACTATACTGCATCGTAACATCAAAGTTGGTAAAACCTTCCTAAATTTTATGGAGATGTGAAACTACATACATTTCATTTACTGCATCTGGACTATTAAATTGGTAACCCAGAAAAACAAACTTGGGAAACTGTTCAATGAAAACTCACACACTTATTCCATGCCTTAAAATATATACTTTAATATCATATCAACTTATTAAACTTGTTCAATTTTTACCTTAAATTTATTTAACAAAACAACCAATCTTTATTATTACTAGGACTAAGCTTTCTGGCTGATACTTTTCTGAATATATTGTCAAGTATAACTAACTGTGCCTAATTCAAGTAACTAATAAAAATACAAAAATATGAAATTAAAAGCACTGTCAATGTCACTTACTTTTTGCATTTTTCACAACTGTACATATTGTCACCTGCAAACAGAACAGATGTAGTCATTTCTCTCAAATTACAGTAAATTATTTTCTTTTGGTTCTGTAGTTCTTTGATTTTACCACCTGCTGATCCCATAGAGCAGTTAAAAAAAAAACAAAACAGGATTCATTCACTCTTTTAGTCTCTGCTCATGAGTCAGCTCATAAGGTCAGCTTACCTAAAACACCCTTTCTCTACTCCCTGTATTTTTAATCTTGAACACCTACCTCAAGTAATTTTTTTTCATTTATTCCCAGAACAAAATTGACTGACAGTCTGTCCTATGATCAAGCAAGATGCTCAACACATAAATAGTGAAGGAACTGAAATGATGTGGAGCAGTATGACAATTCAAGATACACAAATTTTTAGTAATTTTGGTTGAGTTTTCCCATCTTTAAATCCCAGAACACTTTTAAGACCTGGTACTACAGGAATTTGTATGAATTCCTCCAGGATATGACTTTTCTTGTTATATTTATACTGCCATGGTAGATATTGGCATTATGCCAATATGGGCACATACTATTTAAGCTGCTCTACAACTAGGCATAGATATAATTACGCTTCTTACCTTTTAATTCATCTCTGGCAAAGAAGGCAGCAAGACAATCTTGCAAGGTTACTACTGGACCCCAAAACCAGCTAGGGACACATGAGACAACAAACCTGAAACATTATTGACAGAAAAAAAAGGAAGTGTTCTGCCAGTACAGCAGAAACAGCAGTTTCAACAATCAGTTTTAACAGGGAAAATACATACATACCTCTTCACATATTCCATGAAAAAAGCTATCCAGCCTTGTGGAGCATAGGCTTCACCACATGATCCTGCTTTGACTATAGAAGTTGGATGACTCGATGAATGTAGCTTAGCAAGGTCTTCCTTGCCAGGAATTGGCAAGGACAGATCTTGAAAGGTCTCGAGGGTTACAGATACCTAAAATTGTTTTATGTTTTTAAAAAAATGGGATAAAAATAATCCAGCACAAACATTTGTAAAGTTAGACTTTAGACATCAAAGATCAAAGCAAGTTATAATAAGCAAAATCAAAAAACCATAATGATTTTATAGTAGTAACAGCGAAGAAACACTTGCTCTGTACCAGGTGCTGTTCCAAATTTAATTTTCATATAAACCCTGGATGGTGGCCAATGGCAACACCCATCATGGATATTACAGTACCAAGATGTACCCCAAATCCAGCCATTATAGTTTGAAGTCCACAGTCTATGTTGCTGAGGTTAATCTAGAACTCATGGGCTCAACTAATCTTACCTCTACCCCTCAAGTAGCTGGGACTACAGGCTGATAATAGTTTTTGAATTTTGGTTTTTCTAAGTGGGGGGATGCAAAACCTGGCACGTAATTTTAAACACAATCATGCATCACTTAACAGGAGTACTTTATGAAAAATGCAATGTTTCAGATGATCTCATCAGTGGCAAAAAAATCATAAGTGCATTTACACAAACTAAGACAACTAACAACGTCATTGACATGATCTTACTAGACCACTGTCATATTTGCGGTCTATTTTTTTTTTAATTTTTTATTTTTACATGGTGCTAAGGATCGAACCCAGTGCCTCTCACATACTAGGCAAGCACTTTGCCACTGAGCTACAGCCCCAGTCCTTGCAATCTATTTTTGATCAAAACACCATTATGCAGCACTTGTAGATAACAACTATACTGCTTGAAAAATACCCTATCAAATGCCCTTAAAGATTGTAACATCATAAATGAAAACTCAATTCAGTTTTTGAGACCTTATTTCATATTCATTAATAATATTCATTACTGCACTGAAGTCAAACCATTCTTAAAAACAGCTAAGAAGCTTGGAAGGATTTAGAGGTGTTATTAGAGAACTGATGTGATTCTAATTTATGCCCTTGTTATTGTCTGTGAATATGACACTGTTTTTATCATCTGAGCATTAATCTTAACATGGGAAAATACTTACAAGCCAGAAGTAAAACCAAATGTTAAGGGATACCTTCACTGCCATATGCCTGTGAATAGTAAGTTTCCCAGCATGCGAATTTCATCAGTTTTCGAAGAATATACATGTGTCACCAATTCCTACTGCTGAGCAACTTCTTGCATTTATGCAAATAAATGAAGAACTTAGTAATTTTCACGCCTATCCAATGATGGGTCAAGACCCATTCTTTAACAAGAGATGCTTCTGTTACCTCCAAAGAGTAAATTCTACTCCTAGAATCAATTTTTATTGATGCAAACATGAGAAATGCATGTATGATCAACAGTAGCAATAAGAAGGATTCAAACATTTCATACCATTTTTTCAGGTTTTTAAAAAAGCATTTGACAGAAATTTTCTGTGTATTCTAATTCCCTCATACTCACCCTATCACAAGTCAGACACTGTACTGAACTAATGATTGTTCCATCAAATATGTCTGAAATAACACTTCTGAATTTCTTATGCTGTTTTTTTCTCTTTGGAGATGCAGACTGAGCTAGGATTGAAAAACAAGTGTAGAACATTTAAAAAAAATTCAAAGTAGTTCTTTTAACATTCTTCTCTAGAAGCTTTCACAGTAAAAACTACTATGCTATAGAGAAATTTTCAAAATACTCTTTAAGAATATTACTAGGGTCATAGTCAGCGTCATAGCCAGGGTCACAGCTCAGTGTTGGAGTGCTTGCCTAGCACATATGAGGCACTAGGTTCAATCCTCAGCACCACATAAAAAAAATAATAAAGGTATTATGTCCATCCACAACTAAAAAAATATTTTCAAAAAAAAAAAGAACATTAAACAGTTAAACCAATCAGACAAGATTTAAGCTCATTTTGCTTTAAAAAAAAAAAAAAAGTATTTGATAGTTGGCCACCAGAAATGTACATTTAGGAAAATGAAAAAAATTCTAAATTAGCAAAATACTCAAGTCATATTTTTCATTGCAAAATGAAGAGTTTAGCCTCATCACAGTGAAAAAAAAAACAGTGAAATAAAACTGTTTTGAAAGTGTATACACTGTATGATTTATATGATATTCTGAGGAAAAAGAAATTTACATCTGTTCTACAGGTCAAAAGAAGAGGAAAAAAGGTTAGAAAGTAGAGCAGCAAAAGCTAAAGATGAAATAGAAGAGTTCAGTTTCCCCATTTTTACTTCAGAGTAATTCTGCTTTTACTTGTTTATGTTACCAAGTAATACTTTATATGAAGAAAGTATTCTATCATTAAGCTGAAAGCTCTTTACATATTTCTGGATACAAGTCCTTTATCAGCTACATAATTTGCAAGTATCTCCTTCTAATAATATTATCTTTTCTTTCTCCTAACAATGTCCTTTGCCAAGAATTTTTATTTTTTATGGATTGTGTTTTTAATGTCTTTGATGTCTTCAAGAATTCCGCGTAAGCCAAGATCATAAGGACTTCCTCCTATGGTTCCTTCTACCATATTTAGAGTTTCACAGTTTTTAATACTGGAATTCTCATACATAGCAGGTGGAAATACAGAATGATAGAGGCACTCTGGGAAACAGTCTAGCAGTTTCATACAATGTTAAGCATAAAATTAACATAAAACCCACCCACCCAAGTTCTAGATATTTATCCTAGACAAACAAAAACATGTCCATACAAAAAACTATACACAAATGTTTATTGCAGCATTATTCATAATTGCCCTAAACTGAAAACAATTCCAAAGTCCCTCAATGAGTGAATGAATAAACACTGGTATAGTCATACAATTAAATACAACTCAGTAATAAGAACAAACTATTCAAACATGCAATAATGCAACTGATTCCTCAAATACATCATGCTAAGTGAAATAAAACTGTTTTGAAAGTGTACATACTGTATGATTTCATTTATATGACATTCTGAAGAAAAAGAAAACAACAGGAAAAGAAAAGAAAATCAATAGTGCCAGGAGTAGGAAGATAATCTCTGATTACAAAGGAGTAGTATGAGGATATTCTTTGGGGTGTTAGAACTATTCTGTATTTTGTTTGTAAAAATGTGTATAAAACTCATCGTACTCTACACAAATACACACAAAAAAAATTCAACTGTTAATTTTATTTTTTAATTTTTTTAGTTGTCAATGGACTTTTATTTTATTTATTTATATGTGGTGCTGAGAATCAAACCCAGTGCCTCACACAAGCTAGGCAAGTGCTCTACCAATGAGCCACAACCTCAGCCCCTCAACTGTTAATTTTAAAAAGAGTACCACACAAAGGTTTCATCATGTTATGTAGAATTTTGCCAATTTTAAAAGGTCAAATAATATTTCATAATCAACACTTTAAATTATTAAATATCAAAAGCAGCATTCTAAACCAAAACCCAAAGCAATGGAATTTGAATAAGGGAAACTTTTTACCTTTTTTGTGTGTGGATGCCAATCCTGGCCACAAATTCCCTGACTTAGGAGGGCTTGCTGATAAACGTGGATTAACACCTTCATTTGATGGAAGGTTCTGTGGTGTAGACAGGTCATTCAAATGGACATCAGTGACATATTCTGAAACATATAAAATTTGTATTTGACCTTAAATAGTAAAATTATTGCACATGTCCAATGTTGCTTTTATACATGTGCATATTTTATACGTGTGTGTGTGTGTGTGTGTGTGTGTGTGTGTGTAGTGGTTGTTTTTGTTTCTTTGGTACAGGAGTTGAACTCAAGGGTGCTTTAACACTGAGCTACCTCCCCAGCCCTTTTAATGTTTTATTTTGAGACAGGGTCTCACTAAGTTGCTTAGGACCAAGTTGCTGAGGCTGGCATCAAATTTATAATCTTTCAGCCTTCCTGGTCACTAAGATTACAGGCATGTGCCACTGTGTCCAGTCCAACATTAATTATATTTAAAAGTTTCCTAGCTTGATGTTTTGAATAAAATTCACCTTAACAAGTGAATTATTTGAAAAACAAAGTGCTTGCTGAGAAAATAACAGGGACTTTCTACCTAGGAATCCAATTAATGTTTATAATACATTGCTGTTTTGTAAGCACTTCAGGAAGTGAGCAGTGGCAATAAAGCCAAAGATCTTATTTGTCCAAATTTAGTAATTAAAAAAAAAAAAAAAACCAACCTGGGTGTGGTGGCACACACCTGTGAATCCCAGCAACTTCAGAGACTGAGGAGGATTTCAAGTTTGAGGCCAACCTCAGCAATTTAGCAGGACCCTATCTCAAAATAAAAAGGGCTGGGGATGTAGCACGTACCAACATACCCCAATGGGAGGTTTTTTAAAGTGGAAGAAAAAGAGATTTTTTTTTTTACCCCCAAACTAAAATATTAATCAAAATCAGATAAGAAATTCAGGCATAAACAAAGTAATCATGTCTCTCCTTACGTGATAAAAGGAAAAACACCCCTTCATTAGGAAAAGATCTTTTTCTGATACCAGGGATTCAACCTAGGAAAACTGTACCTCTGAGCTACATCCCCAGCCCTTTTTAACTTTCATTTTGAGACAGTATCTCCCTAAATTGTCCAGGTTGGTCTCAAATTTATGATCCTCCTGCCTCAGTCTTCCTAGTGGCTGCAATTAGGTGTGTAACACCACAATGGCCTTAAGAAAGATCTATTTTAGAACTCAATTACAAAATGAATCAAGAAAACATCAGTTCCATGAGCACTACCTTGATAGTTTGTGTTGGATTCCTAGTTCCTAACATGTATTCCAAAGTAAGGAACGATGCTCAATGAATACTTGAATAAGAAAAAAAAAAAAAAAAAGAGGAATTGTTCATAAAAGACCTTGAAATGGAATGCTCACAGGGACTTTCCCAGACAGTACAAATTAATTTATCACATAGGCATTTTTCAATGTCAATCATGATTCATCAGATTGCATAATATTGGGCGTAAAAGATTCACTCTAGGACTTTCTATAGGAAAAACAGTTAATGTGATCTAGGTTACAGGTTGGCAAGATTTTCCTATAAATGGACAGATAGAAAATATTTTAGGTTTCACATGCCATAGGTCTTGGTCACACTTTTTCAATGAGGCTTTAAAATATGTAAAAACTCAGACCCCCAATTTAAGTCATTATCTAGTTACTGTGCAAAAGAACAAACCTATTACTAAGCAATAAAGTAAACTATGTCCCTTAATTAGGCTTATTAGGACTTCTGACAAGGAAGGGTTAGACAGCAGTACAGGCTGTCTTTCAGAACTGAAATTTCATATATGTATTGACTAAACAACTTGTACACAAGGTAAATATAACTGAAGAGGCTAACAGTCCTAATTTCCCTAACTATAAGATATGCCTGGCATGGGTGGCGCACGCCTATAATCCCAGCGACTCGGGAGGCTGAGGCAGGAGGATCGCAAGTTCAAAGCCAGCCTCAGCAACTTAGCGAGGCTCTAAGCAACTCAGTGAGACCCTGTCTCTAAATAAAATGCAAAATAGGGCTGGGGATGTGGCTCAGTGGCCGAGTGCCCCTGAGTTCAATCCCCAGTTCCAAAAAAATAAAAAAAGATATGCGTAATTTACACCATAAGTGTAAGTAACCATAAGTCTTCTTAAGGCTAAGGAAATATTATTCCTCCAGAACAAATTGTGGAGTAATTTGAATACCTAAATACATTGTTTAGTAGCTCTCACTCTTCAGTATTACAGAACATAAACTTTTTGATACTCATGGTCCACTTATCTTAAATACATGACAAGTTTACTCTTTTGTTTTGGTACTGGGAATTGAACCCAGGAGCCCTTCAACACCAAACCATATCCCCAGCCATTTTTTAATTATTTTATTTTGAGACAGGGTCTTGCAACAGTGTCTTGCGACACGGCCTTGCTAAGTTGCTGAAGCTGATCTGGAACTTGCAGTCCTCCTGCCTCAGCCTCCTGAGCCCCTGGGATTACAAGTGTGTGCCACCACACCCAGCACAAGTTACCTCTGTAAGAGATAAATATAAGGTGTAATCCCAGCAACTTGGGAGGCAAGAGAATCCACAAGTTTCAGGCTTTCGCAACTCAACAAGACCCTTGCAGGGGGTAGGGAAGTAATATGCAAAGCAATTTAACTATCTTTCATTTGACTACTTGTTCTTTCTCAAAGGAACACTGACCAATATTACAGCATGATTTCTTATAACAGGGTTCATTAAACTGCTACACTAAAACATATCTGATATGACATCAATGACTGCAACCTGAAACTAATAGTGTCTATAACTAGAGAACTGTAATTTGGGTTATTTTTCTTTTTACTAGTGTCTCAACAGAATTTGCTTGTAATAAGACTGAGGATGTTGCTTAGTGGCAGAGAGCCTGCTTAGCATTTATGAAAGCCCAGAGTTTGATCTCCAACATGGCACCAAAAAAAAACCTTATAACCAAAGAAATTCTGAGGAGCCCAATTTTCTACTAGACCTTTTTTTTTTTTTTTTTTGCAGTGCTAGGGATTGAACCCAGGGTCTCTACCAACTGAGCAATATCACCAACCCTTTACTAGACTTCTGATGAATCTTTAGTTCAAAAGGAATACGACTATTTTTAAGGTACTGGGGATTGGACCCACAGGCCCTCCACCACTGAGCTACATTTCCCAGTTCTTTATATTTTTTTACTTTGAGATAGGGTCTCCCTAAGTTGCTCAGGCTCACTTGGAACTTGCAATTATCTTCCCTTAGCTTCCAAGTAGCTGGGAGCTATCTGCTTCTACACCCAGCAAGATGACTTTCTTACATTATTAAATAACCCATAAAATTCCTCTTATTCTCAGGTTCCATAATTTTGTGACTTGAAATTAAAGCTCATGGGCTGGGGTTATGGCTTAGTGGTAGAGAGCTTGTCTAGCATGTGTGAGGCACTGGGTTCAATTCTCAGCACCACTTTAAAAAAAATATTGTGTCCATCTACAGCTAAAAATATTTAAATAAATAAATAAAGCTCACATGCAAATCACTAAATTATTGTCTACAAATAAGAATTGACAAAATAACACTTAAACACTCACTGTCTACAAATGAAATACTATCATTTTCATGATTAAATTATTAAATTGTCACCTGAAGTTCTGCCATGTATTTGCACTTTGACAGTTTCCTGGTTGTTCAAGTCGAGTGCTTCAGACACAGAGTCTCTATCTTTATCTAATTCTCCTTCAGAATTTACTTTATTAATCTTATTGCACATCTTCTCTTTTTGCCAATCTTTTGATATTTCAGAATTATTCTCATCATCCTGAATTAACATGGTTGTTTCATTATTATCTTCAGAAAAGCCTCTGGAGCCATTTTCATTTTCTGTTTTATCACTGCTGCTACAAGATTCACAAGACTGAAAATCTACATCTGACTGGCTCTTTTCTTCTTCCATGGTCTCCTCTGTAGTTACCGTTTGAGGATCTTCCTCTACTTCCATGACCTGCTCTTTCAGTTCTTCATGAAGCAGATCCATTAAACATCGAAGGAACTCCTGAGCATCCTAATATATCAACAAGGTAGTTACCACTTCATTATGTGTATGCAGGAACTTAAGGGAAAATATGCAAAAATATGATCAATTGATTTTAAATATAGCATACTACAGTAAGGAAATAACAGTTTGTGTAGAACATATGGCAACAGAGAGATGGAAAACACTAAGTTCTAAAAAGTTATATAAATAAAGGAAGTTTCAATAAACTAAAGATGATCTAGATGTCAGCTTTTATTAGTACTGCTATTAATAAGTCAGAGAGAATAACAAAGAAAACAACAATTTTCCTCAGGTGATAATCAGAATTCAGAAGATATACTAACCACAAATACTGTACAAGTTTGGCTTAAGTTTTATCCACTATTGTACTATATCTCCTTGATCAACTGAAGTGCCTACTAAATACAAATGCCTGGGTCCCAACACACAGCACCAAATTATCATCTTTGGTGTTCTAGAAATCTGCATGGGTAAAAATGAAGAGTGTGCTAGAGGTATAGTTCAGAAGTGCAGTGCTTACCTAACACATGTGAGAACCTGGGCTTGATCCCCATCATCACACATGCAAAAAAAATTTAACAAAAAGAATGATAGCAATAAAAAAATAAAATGAGGACCATGTACAATTATTAAAGAGATGATTTAAAAAACTACAATAATTAAAACTGCCATGTGATAATAATCCAAAAACAGACCAGTCAACGAAATGAATTAGAAAGCCCAGAGACAGCTCAGGGTATAACTGAGTGGTAGCGCACTTGTCTAGCATGTACAAGGCCCTGGACCCTAACTCAAAGTCACACACACAGAGACCAGAAACTGACATATATTAATATAAGCATGAAAAAATAAACAAAAATAAATTTTAATCAGATAGGAAGAAAAGTCTTCCATTTATACAATTTGGTAGTTTTTAGCTGTTTGAAAAAAATAAAAATAAAATTTGGGTCATATTGTGATATAAAATACATGCCTCACAAAATGAACAATGAAAGGATAAAATATTGAAAATACAGCTAAAAATGTATCTGTTCTCTGGATATGGAACTTGAAACTACAAGCATTAGAGGAAATACACTGACATTTATCCACCCTCAAAGTTTCTAGAAAAATATACATATATAAGCTGGGCGCTGTGGCGCACGCCTGTAATCCCAGCACCTGGGAGGCTGAAGCAGGAGAATTTCTAGTTCAAAGCCACCCTAAGCAACTCAGTGAGACCCTGTCTCTAAATAAAATACAAAATAGGACTGAGGTTGTGGCTCAGTGGTCGAGTGCCCCTAGGTTCATTCCCCATTACCGAAAGAAAGAAAGAAAGAAAGAAAGAAAGAAAGAAAGAAAGAAAGAAAGAAAGAAAGATAGATAGATAGATACACACATATAACAAAACCAAAAGTTGTAAAAATATAAACAACATGATAAAGGGTTACTATTCTTGGCAAATAAAGACACAGGAGCAATACCAAAAATAAATAAATAAATGGACAAATGAAAAAGCATAATAGCCTTTTCCAAACTTATTAAGATTAGTAAAATTATGAATGAAAAGCAATAGACTTACCTGTTGAGAATACCCCCGAAAAGTAGGATTTACAGTTTTAATTCCTTGAAACAGATTAGTAGGCACAACAGATCCTGGCCTGAGGAAGAAATCATTTTGAAAAATAAATTTTTAATTTTTAATTTAGAAATTAAAAAACCAAGAATTCAACGTGATAAACTGAAAAGTGTTGCTAATGTTTTAAAAAATCATTCAAAACTATTCAGCATTATATTTCATAGGCTCATCAAAACATCTTTATAGGGCCAGGGTTGTGACTCAGAGGTAGAGCACTTGCCTGGTATGTGTTAGGCACTGGGTTCGATCCTCAGCACCACATAAATATAAATAAATAAAATAAAGGTAATGTGTCCATCTACAATTTAAAAAAAAAAAAAAGAAAGAAAATGTCACATATTTTAAGTGACATTTTTTTGCTCTCTTCTCCCAATTTGTATTTTTCAAAAATGCAACTTCCTGAGCAGTTCTAAAACAAAATTAACATAATTATTGCCCTAGAACAAACTGACACATTCAGGAAGGCATCCATAAAGGTGTAGAGTGCATGCCTATAATCCCAGGAATTTGGGAGGCACAAGAATCACAAGTTCAAGGTCAGCCTCAGAAACTTGGTGAAACTCTGTCTAAAAATAAAAAAGAACTGGGGAAGCAGCTCAGTGGTAAAGCACCCTTGAGTTCAATCCCCAGTACCAATAAATAAATAAAGATATTTATGGTTTGATTTTTGCATTGTGAGAATGCTACTCCTGCATTATAACTCACAAATTTTGGTAATAGCAGTTTTAGCAGTTCAGCAGGGAATCACTAGTTCAGATACTTCTAAACTTTTAAACTGAACCCTCCTATTAGGGTCTTAAGTTTCAAATGTAACATGCCTGAAACTGGACTGGGGATATAGCTCAGGTAGAGTGCCTGCCTCACAAGCACAAGGCCCTGGGTTCGATCACCAGCACCGTGCAAAAAAAAAAAAAAAAAAAAAAACAGGCCTGAAACTTAACTGCCACCAATGTCTATCTTTCTTTTTTTCCACTACAAAAATAGGCCTGCCTCCTTTTAATATTTGCAATATTTAGAAATATGATAAGATAAATACATAAAGTACATACCTGCTCTTATGCCACAATTCTGTCATTAGTTTGAGATAACTTTTACAAATGGCTGGTTTCTTATCTGTTCTAGCTAGTCCTCCACAATCAAGAAAAAACTGTGTCAAAGGTGGGCTAATTTAAAAGAGAGAAAGGTTAGAGTGGAATCAAAACTTTTCTTTTTTCACAATCCAAGGGTATTTCATCATTTTTTTACAACTATTATGTCACGAATTCATAGGAAATAGGTTCCAGCATTTCAGGCTCTTTTCTACTGATTTTCACGAAGTGTGCTTCTCTAGGTGCAAGACTGGCACTTCTGTTAAACTCAGGTACCTTTCTCTTTGGCTTCCTTCTTTTTCTGATCATTTTCTTTCACATTTTAGGAAGCTGTCTCAGCTCTTAACAATGCTTAAAATGCTCAATATGTACATTAATTTCCTTGGCAAGAATCTTGCCTTTAACTTGCTTAATTACACAATGCCAACAGCACACTGTATAAGACTGTAGACTCTTGACAGTTTTGCCGTGGTTAACATCTGTGGGGCATTCCTTTTTCGATAGTACCATGTTCTTAATGTCTACAATATCACCCTTATAAATTCACATATGTGACCATAGGAACAACTCCAAGTTTTCTAAAAGACTTAAAGAACAAAGAATCAAATTGCTGATTAATTTTTGGGTCATTCAATGAACTGAAAGCATATATATCCCTAGATCTATTATTTTCCCCCTTTTACAACTTCACATTCATTTCTTCATATCCTTAAGGAGCTCAACCCATTCAAGTCAGATCTGGCTCAGCCATATCAGTCCTCCATGCCTCCAAATCCAGTTAATGCCCTTTTGGTTCTCTTATAACATCTGTCATAGGCAACTACCCCTCATTCTTAAACAAACCTTCTCTTTGACCACTGTAATGTACTTACTTTTCCTCTTTCCCTCTCAGGCAACTCCTTTTCCCTTTTCATTGTTCTTTCTGCTCTCAGACATAAAAATATATGGGTTCCTTAGTACTTGATACTATAATTTTTTCTTTCCTAAATATACTCATTCTTAGGTGATCTTAAATTCCCACCCATACTCCAGTCATGGCCATATTTATATAAAGTCTACCAACTTACCTAAACTCCATTTATAGCAAATGGTCAAAAATGATGACTGTCAGCATTTCAAATTTAACATGCTCGAAATTTAATTTTCAAGTCAATCTGTTTCCTCTCCTACATTCTAGTACATAGTACTATTAAATGTTGGTAGCTCAAGTTAGAAAATTATAAGATACCACAGTCTTTTTTATGAATTTAATTGGCTTAAGAAAACTTCTATGAATCTATTCAGTTATAGAAAACCAGAAAGGACCAAATCCTGGCCTGCAATAAAGTGACCACCCTATGAAGACATTTAGGTAGCCATTAAACTATCCTTTGCAACACTACAATCTTAACATCTATATCTTTCCCAATGAAATCAAAGAAGTTGCAAAGTAAATTTGTGGAATGGGTATTGTGTAGTATTCAACAACAAAGGATCTAGAGCAACAAATGTACACACGAAAATCTCAGATTCTTAATTCTACCCTAACACTTACTGTAAGCCGGCAATTTTTTTTTTTTTTAAACTACAGAACACTTCAGGAATGTGTGTATCATCCTTGCACAGGGGCCATGCTAATCTTCTCTGTACTGTTCCAATTTTAGTATAAGTACTGGTGAAGAAACACACTAACTAGCTGACAACCTTGGCAAAATTATTTAATCTTCTGTGTTCACTTTTCTTATGGGTATTAAAAAAAGCATCCACCTACAATCCTTTCATCACATCATTACATTATTAAACTTTCAGTCTCTTCCCTCTGTCCACTTACACTAAAACGTAAATTGGATTATTTAGCTGTCCTTTTTAAAAACTCTTCAATTGTCTTACTTCACTAAGTGTAACACCTAAATCCTTCATGCAGTCTACTGGACCCATGCTATTCACCCCCATGATTATAATACTCCTGTCATATTTTCTTCCAGTCCCTCAAAAGTGTCAAGCTCTTTTCCACCCAAGCCTGCTTACAAAATATTGATATTTCTGCTTGAATTTCTCCCCATCCTTTCAAACAACCAGCTCATACACATTCTTCAAGTTTCAGACTAAATCTCACTTCATCAAAGAGGTATTCTCTGATTATTTAATAAAAATTCTTTTTTATTTCAAAGGGTTATGGAACATAATCTAATTGGAACATAAGAGAACTGACAGTAAAGTATTAATAGAGGGTGATGACTACTTAAAATTAAATTACTCAGGGAAGAAGTATACTTATGTTTAGTCTCCAACCACCATTTTAAAACTCAATCCAATAGAAAAGTACAATGTCAAAATCAATGGTTCTGAATTCTGGTCCTCACTCAAAACATCTAAACCTAAGAGTAATAACTGCCCTATCTACTTTGTATGATTTAGAAAGAAAAAATTTTTTGAACGTTTTGTTAGAGAGGTTTCCCCTTAGAGGGAAACAAAAATTTTTTTCATAGGATTTCTAAACTAAAAGTGATCTGAGGAATTAATTAGTTCAAGCTCTTTATTTTCTATATGTAAAAAACAAACAACTATCTAGGGTCTAAGCCAGGACCAAAAGTCTTAGAAAACTACAGACATGCAGACAGTTACCCCATTGGAACAACAATGGATTAAGTTCTAACCCAAATTCTTGCCTACTCTATTTTGGGAGTTAGTCAACTATTCCAATTGCATGGTGTCCTGTGACTTTTAAAAACTATGCACACACACGCGCGCGCACAAACACACACAAAATTAAGTTACTTCTTACCAGTTAGAAAGAGCCTGCAAAGCTGCATTCATATAACAAGTATTTCCAATATTTTTCAAACCTGTAAGACCTATTAAGAAAAAATTAAAAACCTCAATCAGTAACACAAAGAGACTCAATTAGTCATCAAAATAGTTTGATGATGGGCTGTGGATATAATTCAGTTGGCAGAGTGCTTGCCTGGCATGCACAAGGCCTGGGGTTCAATCCCCAGGACCACACACACACACACACACAAAATAGTTTGATGACTCAAAAAACTCATGTAATGAGAAACAATAAACATCGTTTTCCTTCTCATTTCAATGTGTTACATTGAAAAGCAATATTTGTTAGCTTGAGCCATAAAAAAACTGCCAAGAAAGAAAACATCATCTAATTGTCCTGTCCCCCAGCAGAAGTTCTGGCATGGGGACCCTGCTGGTGGCTCCCAACAGACCCAGAGTTACCCCTGTCCACCCTTGGTAGTCAAGGACAGGCTTCCCCCCTGGGCAAAAAAAAAAACTGCCAACATTCAAACTACACATCAATTTCCTGTTGTTCAAACCAAGACATTAAAGCAGACACTGGACAATATTCTCTCTCTTCTATGTATCTTCAAATTCAGAGTTGACAGTAGAGTGGTGAGCATCACTGCCTTCCATGTATACTCAGGTTCACTTATATCACTTTACCACATTATTAAAAGATGAAATAGGAATGCAGGACGAAGCTCAGTACACATGCTAGGCAAATTCTATGTCACTAAACTATATTTCTTACCCGGAAATTTAAACTTCTAAGAATCTCTAAAACACAGCTGAATTAGTAACAGTTGTCAACAGTATCCGATAAAATAATACTGTGGGCTGAATTAATGGATTAAAACACAAGTATATGAAGTATACATTATTTCTAGTAATGTTAAACTTATACCAAATCCCCAGATAAGTATTTTAATCCCCAGATAAGTATTTTAATATACACTAAATATATATGTAATATCAATAAAATAGAAAATTTGAAGTTTTTAGTAAGAGCTGTAGACCTGAAAAAAATACAGAAAATGTGACACTTATTCTCAATGTAGGGGTTGACGTAAGGAGTGAGTGGGGCAGAGGTCTATCAGAATCACCTTGTTTTTCCAAATGAATGTTGTCCCTTAGAAGTTCTAAGGGAATACATGAATGTCTTCCCACTAATCCCTATAATTGACAGGTTAAGAATAAAAAAATGGGTTGAGAACTACTGTTTAAATAAATACCAAAAGGCACATTAGCAAAAGGTTATAAGGTTCAACTGCAAAAGAGTCATTAGGACCCCAGCTTTGGTAAAATGATACCAGAGAAACCAAAAGTTTACTTTATTTCCAAATACAATTTTACTAGAACATGTTTCTGAGCTCTGTTTTTTTGTAATTATCAGCTCCATTCCCATTACCTCTACATTTTGAAATTTTCACATTATATATTTTCCCTAAGTAATGGGCAGAACCAAACAAAAAAGGGGTGCTACATAGGAAAATTATGTTACCTCTGGCCTTAAGTTCATCTTCTTCTTCTACTTCTATATCCAGATCATCAAATACAGCCACCAAAGGAGTTTTTAACGTTGTGTTACTCGGTATTTTAAAATCCTTAATAGCAAAAAGATATAGCACACTTGAATAAACCCTTAGGTTAAAAAAATACTTTAATTTTAACTTCTATAACATCTACACTATAAAAATTACTAAATATTATTTTTAATCAAACCCTAAGAATTTGTAGTATTGGCAATTATTCTAAAATTTACATTTAATTTTGAAGGAAAAACACATCTACACTAGTTATAGCATATCATCTTGGTTTTATTAATATTTGTACTTGAATAAAAAGTTACTTTTTATAACTGACTTTCCTAAATTTAAACCCAATAATTGAGTAATACCATATCTCAAGTTAAAAAAAACCTCAGTCAATAACACAAAAGAGACTCAATTGTCTTTTCAAATCTTTCTAACTTTTACAGGTTAAAAAGTGCAAGATTTTTCATCATAACACATCAACATTTGTAGACTTTCACAATATTTTTTCCTAATACTTATTACTATACTTAGCTTGCCACTCTCTTATGCTTATTAAATAGTTCAAAGATATATTTAAATGATAATAAATTATTTCAACATTAATTCCCAAGAATTGGCTTAACTCAGACATTGCAAGTGATGACCTGCTGGCCAAATGGTAGCCTATAGTTAAAAAGAAAGGCCAAAAAAAAAAGAAAATTTTAGCTGAAGTTTAACATCTCAGGAGAATGCACATAAGGAACAAAATTTTCAAGCTCTCTTTTAATATCAGAAGATCAAGGTACACTGAACTCATTCTGCAACAATCAAACAGAGGACAGGATTACCAGCATACATTTAGTATATACTCTGGCTCTCCAACTTAAAAGCCTTATTCCACCTCTACAATGCAGGCCTATGCACTTATACCCACCCACTTATACTTTTCCTTTCCTTTCTAATATCTATAGACACTGGAAAATTGAATAGGTTTCATATTCTCACTTTATATTTATAAAATAATTGTTTTATAAAAATGGTACATGCTCACTTCAATCTAAAAAATCTTAATGACAATTACAAGATTTCCATTATTTTGTTATCAATACTTAGGTGAATTGTGTTCAAACAGCCTATAAACTATAAATTCTGCTCTTCTACATAAAAAATTCTGCTCTTCTAAATAAGTTTACATAAATAACTTTTCTTCTGAATAATAAAATATTCCAATAGTAATGGGATCATCAGGAAGTTGCATGAAATTAAGTATCAGTACACTTATTCTACCAGATTCAACATTCATTAGAACTTTCAATCTTAATGTACTTTGGCAGAAATGGGAACAGATATCTTATTTACTTTTAGTAAGTAATGCCAATAACTTTGCCTTTATAGACTGTTATCAGTCTCTTACATGATCAAAATTTTAGCACATCACATCACACTTTTGTTAATAATGTAAGAGTCAAGAAAACATTTTCAAAGTATTAGAACTTTCAGAAAATACTAAACACATTCATAAATGATAAGTAGGTACTGGTGGGAGAAATAATAATGGTGATGATTAATAGAACCATTCAATGTCAATCTGGCAATGCAACAAACATTCCCTGTCTAAAATCTATCCACCTGAAGTAGTTATAGTGTGGAGGCAATTTATTGTCACAATGTCAAGCATCAAAATGTGATACAAGGCTACAATAGAAAAATCTGAGTTGTTATCAAGAACAAATATAGAGCCAGGTGTGGTAGCACACACCTGTAATTCCAGTGATTCAAGAGGCTGAGACGGAAGTTCGAGGCCAGCCTCAGCAACTGAGTGAGGCCCTCAGCAACCAAGTGAGGCCTTGTCTCAAAAAATAATAATAAAAAGCTAAAACGGGCTGGGGATGTGGCTCAGTGGCAAAATACCCCTGGGTTAAATCCCCACACACAAAAAATACATATATACACACAAACATACATACACACACACACATACACACACACACACACACACACACACACACTCTTCATTATATTCTATCTAGTTTTCAATAATTAGTAAAATGTTCACAGTAATAAAAAATGGAGGTAAAGAGAGAAGGGAATGAGGAAAAAGGAGCTGAATTAGTACCTTCCATTCTCTATCAAAAAAGGCCTACCACTCCCCTACAAGCAGGTTTGCTAGAAAAAAAAAATATGCTATTTAAACCACTTTTTTTTTTTTCTTTTTTTTTTTTTTTTTGCCGGTGCTGGGGATTGAACTCAGGGCCTTGTGCTTGCAAGGCAGGCACTCTACCAACTGAGCTACATCCCCAGCCCTAAACCACTTTTTTAAAGAAAGCTTAAATTCATTAGGTGCTTTTTCATCTTTTTGTTTAATCAATATTTTCCTTTATATTTTTTCTTATTTTTGTTGGTATTTTATTTTGAGACAAGGTCTAAGGTGGCCATGTGGGCCTCAAACTTGTGATCCTCCTGCCTCAGCCTCCCAAATAGCCGAAATTGTAGGCATGTGTCACCATGCCTGGCCTGCTTTTCCATTTTTTGACAGGTGGGTTCCAATCTCATCTTTACCTATCACTCTATGCTCCCCAAGAAAAAGAAGTGGCACATTACAGACATCTTTTAATTACAAGTAGGTTAGGAAGAATTCCTTTCCAAATTTCAACCACATGAAAAATTCTGTAACTGCTACCTGTTTGGTATTAACTAAAGGGGTTTAAATTACCTGGACACTGTTTTCTTGTATTTGCTGAGGTTGTCTTACATGAGGCAATGAAGGCTGAGTTCCTAATTTTCTATCCAAAAATACTTCTTTGCTGCAAGCATAACACCAGACTCGAAGAGTGGTGAGGTTCACAGTTAGATAATGCTTTGTCTCCTGTATAATTTCACAGGAGAGGGAGAAGAGGAACCACAATTAGATATACTTGAAAATACTACTTAAAAGGATTACAGAAGATAAACTGCTGGCCTTTGATGAATAGCGATACACACAAAAGAGCTAATCTAAAGAACCGAAAAAACTGTTCTTCCAAATAAACTGCTACATCATAGTGAATAGTAACAATATCTAAATCCATTAGAAGTTACTCTATAACCCATTCCCCCCCACACTATTCATCATATAAAGATAAATGGAAAAATGTAAAAGTATGAGTCTCTGCTCTGCAGTCGACAAGTAAGTACAATATAAGAAATAATGAAGCTGGGGATGCAGGGCAGTGGTAAAGCACTTGCCTAGCACATGAGAGACCCTGGGTTTAATACCCAGCACCTCAAATAACAGACAATAGCAAGTCACTATTCTAGGAAATCAGAATGGCTAAAGAACAAAACTAACATGAATCAAAGCGTAAAACAACAGAACAGCTCAAGCAAAAGGGAATATAAGATCTTGAATGAATAAATTCTAGCCTTTCTCAAATTCTGCAAAAGAATTTTAGCCCTACAGAAAATGATGTGACTAATTTCTTGTTCTACCAAGGTACACAGCAAGTACCATTCTAGATTCACGGAAGCAAATTATGTAAAATGATGCTTTGGAGTTTTGAGTATTTCGGCTTAATTCTTTTGAGACACAGTTTCTTCAATACACTTGAGGTTTAGAAAGTAAGATTTAACTAATACTATTAAAGATGCATGCCAGGGCTGGGGATGTGGTTCAGTGGTAGAATGCTTGCTTAGCGTGCTCAAGGACCCAGGTTCAATCTCCAGCACCACCAAAAAACACCCCAAACATGTTAATAATTGAAAAATGCATGCCAGAGTTATATGGGGAGCACCAAAGAGCAAAACAGACTCCAGTTAGGATGACGTGAAAAGGCAATACAATATGAATTGAAATATAAAGCTGGCTAGACCTTGTCATACATTTACACATCTGCTCTGACTTCAAACTCTACAACCTATAAGGCACCTCAATATGCCTGGATGCATACTTAAATCAGTATTCTCTGAATTACAGCTTCATTCTAATACTGATCTTCTTTGCAATTCCCCTCCTACCCTTCACCAAGATACTTTTAGCTCATTAAAGAAAAAAAAAACTTTGAATTATGACTTGAATTAATAATGCTACATTGACTTTTCCTTTCCTTCAGCCATCTTTTAAAAATTGTCTCATAGGAATTGTGGGTACAGTGGTAGAGCACAAGCACAGCATGTGCAAGGTCCCAGGTCCAATCTCCAGCACAAAAAAAAGGTTTACATTCTACAATTGTTGCAAAACAAGTTTTTTTTTAAAGTTTTTTATTAAAATGTATTATATACATACCTGAGAATGTATGGTGCTGTGATCTACTTGTGATTCACCACAGCCAACATATGAACATCTATTCTATAAATAAAAAAGGAAAATACTTTATAACATGAGAATGTATGATAGCATTAAAATTAAATTTACAACCAACCAGGTCTTAATTACATGTTTTAATGATTACTTTTCATAGTAACTTGACTTAAAGGTACCAGGTACAAAATGAAACCAGAATATATATTTCTATCGAAAATTACGTCACCTCTAATAAAAGACAAGCATAAAATGTCTAAGAGCCCTATAAGTTCAAATTCTACCAAAATTTAAAGTTTAGTATTTTGTTATCAAATAGTGATCTTAAGTATGCTCATTTATGAAACTTAAAAGTGTCAAAAAGTTTTTTGGTTGTCATTATTCAGGTCTACATTTATAATAGCAAACTTTTCAGGAAAAAATATATATACATACTTCCAGGCATGCCCAAAGATTTGGTCCTCTGACTTTACAATCCTGACAAGTTCCCTAATGAAAGGAAATTAAAGATAATATTTGTTATACTGACTCAGCCAAAGATACACAATTCACTAATAACATCATACATTCTTAAAATGAGATTCATTAATAGTATAATTTATTAAAAATGCAGATTTGGGAGAAAAGCAAGTATGATTTTTTTAAGGAAGATTAACATATCTTACATGGGATTTCTGTATCAAATCTTCTTTTGTTATTTCACCAAGTGAATCCAAATGTGGACAATGATTTCGAAAAGCTGACATTTTGTTAGAATTTTTCTCCTGTTTCCAAGGCTTTCCAACTGAGGCAGTATCTATAGGAAAAGTGACCCAAAAAAAATAAGAAGAAAATACTAACACACTAAAAATCAATGGGAATGAAAAATAACATATGAATGATAAGTTTACAAGTTTTTTGTTTTTTGTTTTGGTACTAGGGATTGAACTCAGGGGCACTCCACCACTGAGCCACATCCCCAGCCCTATTTTGTATTTTATTTAGAGACAGGGTCTCACTGAGTTGCTTAGGGCCTCGCTAAGTTGCTGAGGCTGACTTTGAACTCGTGATCCTCCTGCCTCAGCCTCCCAAGTGCTGGGATTACAGGCGTGTGCCACCACACCCAGCTGATAAGTTTACAAGTTTGCTCTGCAAGAATATATTTTGAAACACACCAAGGTGAGTTTTATAATTGAAATTAATATGAACATTTGAAATTTCTCTATCTATAAATACCTTATTGACACCCATGGATAAATTGGCTCTCTGTGAATTTTCCTGATTTTTCCTCTTTCCCATTTCACTTTTTATAGATAAATAAAAGGGAGGAAATTCAAGTTATCTATCCACTTCTGAAGCATTTGTCCTTTTTTTTTTTTTTTTTTTTAGTGCTGAAGCCTGAACCTAGGACCTCAAGGTGAGCACTTCACTAACTGAGCTATTTTCCCAGCCCATGTCCTTTATTTTTTTTTTTTAAGATTAATCATTCAGCTGGAATGGAAACTGAAAAGAAATGTCCAAGAAATTTGGTGAAGTGGCACACGCCTATAATTCCACCAACTTGGGAAGCTGAGGTAGGAGGATCACAAATTCAAGGTCAACCTCTGCAACTTAGCAAGACCCTGTCTCAAAAGTTTAAAAAAAAGACGCAGCAACAGCTCTTCCTGTTTCCTCAGAAGAAAACTACAGATAGTTTTGCCTACTCCTTATCAATCAATGAATATATGAACAACCAGAAGTCTTGCTCATTTCTTTACTATCCTAGGCAACTAGTAGAATACCTGTCACACTGAAGGAGCGTGATGAATGTGGCTGTAATTGAAGTCCATTTCAGGTTTTGCTTGTGCTTCTGGTGTCATATGCAAGGAATCATTACCAAATCCAAGTCCCCTCACCCCATGGTTTCTTTTTTTTTTTTGGTACCAGGAATTTGAACCCAGGCTTAACCACTGAGCCACAT
Organism: Glaucomys volans; assembly: GCA_020662805.1. Taxonomy (NCBI): domain Eukaryota; kingdom Metazoa; phylum Chordata; class Mammalia; order Rodentia; family Sciuridae; genus Glaucomys; species Glaucomys volans. The sequence goes on from JAJEJO010000140.1 coordinate 287,226, forward strand.
TCCCAGAGGCCACCCCCCCCTTTTTTTTTTTTTTTTTTTTTTTTGTTAATTTAGAGGTCTCACTGAGTTGCTTAGGCCCTCACTAAGTTGCTGAGGCTGGCTTTAAACTCACAATCCTCCTGCTTCAGCCTCCCAGCCACTGGGATTACAGGCATGCACCACGGCACTCAGCTATCCTCCCATGTTTTCTTGTAAGGATTTTATAGCTATCACTCTTTATGTTTAAATCTTTAAAAATTTGTGTTAGTTTTATACAGGGTAGGGCCCCAATTTTATTATTTTGCATGTACTTATACAGTTTGCCTAACATCACATTGAAAAGAATGTGCTGCCAAATATAGTGATGCACACTTGTAATTCCAGTTAATCCAGGGGCTGATGGAGGAGGATCACAAGTTCAAGGCCAGCCTGGGCAACTTAGCAAGACCCTGTCTCAAAATAAAACAAAAAAGGGGCCCTATCAGGTCCCCTCTCAACCTGCAGGAGTTCTGTTTCTATTCACACCTGAATAAATCCTACCATTATACTCACTCATCCTTGTCTGTGGATTTCATTCTTAAAAAAAAATAAAAAAATAAATAAATAAAATAAAAAGAGCTTAAAGGACGTAGCTCAGAGGCCCTGAGTTCGATTCCCAGTATCACAAAAATAAAGACACTACCTTTATTCTTTATTGTCTGCTTATAATGAGTTTCTAGAATCTCTACTTTGTTCCACTAATCTGTTAAGGTCAATATCATAATAATCTGAGTACAAGGCTATAGAAACTATTTTGATAACTGTAAATTACACATTCTCACTATTCCCCTTTAGTTTCCTTGACTATACTGGAAAATATGAATTTTGCCTTTTATTCCCCAATATTGATACCAATGATTAAATTTGGCATTTTAATGTATTTACTAGTTCCAGTAAGACAACAGAATACAAAAGATCATATACATCCCCACAAAGCTTCCATTTTTGATGATTCTGACATTTAAGATACTTGCTATCACTTCCTTCTCTTAATTTACTTCTCTTATTGGAAATGTTTTTGGCAGGGGTGCAGTGGTACACACTGGTAATCCCAGCAACCAGGGAGGCTGAGGCAGGGAAGGAGGATTGCAAATTCAAGGCCAGCGTCAGCAACTTAGTAAGAGGCCTTAGCAATTTGAGACCCTCAGCAACTTAGCAAGATGCTGTCTCAAAATGAAATATAAAAAGGCCTGAGCACAGTGAATCCCACCATCATGTACACCCATAAGAATAGGGTCCTAACTGGAATAAGATATATTTCATGCTTGCACAATTATATCAAAATGTCTACTGTCATGTATAACTAAAAAAGAATCACAAAAAAAAAAAAAAAAAAAAAAAGGACTGGGAATTTAGCTCAGTAAAACACCAGGAGACCAGGAGTTCAAGCCCCAGTACCAAAAATAAAAAAAAATAAAAAAAACTCTTGGTGGGGCTGGGAATGTAGTTCTGTAGTACAGTGTTTGCCTAGAATGCACAAGGTCCTGGATTTGCTATGAAACCCAAAAAAAAAAAAAAAAAGAGAGAGAGATGGTCTTGATGAACTTTATCAAATGCCCTCTCCACAGCTACTCATGGCTCACTATATTTCTTGCTTCATTGGCTGATATGATCTATTAAACAGATTTAGTATTTAACAATCCTGGCATTGATGCAATATACCCTATGAGTCAAAATTATTACAATCTGTTGCTTCAAGCCTATATTCTATTGGCTAATATTGTATTTAAAGATTTTGTCTTTCTAGACATAAATGATATTTACCTATTTGGTAGCATTTTTATCACAGAATGCATTGAGTAGTTTTGTATCATCAATGGTGGAAAGTAGGTGTCTTTATTATGATGATGTGTTCTTCATAAATTAAATGAAACAACTATAAAACCATCTGCTATACTGCCTCTTTCAAGGACCAAACTCTAATCATTTTTTCAATCCATTCATGAAAATTGATCATTTCAAGTTTTAATCTCCTGGGTAAATTTCACTCATATTTTTCTACAACACCATCCATTTCCTCTTGAAATAACTTCTGACATCATAGAATTACATGTACATTCTCAAGAAAATCTGGAAAAAAACGATTCTGTTAATCTCTCCTATATTTGAATAGTATATGGTATTTCCTTTCTTCCTAAGCTTATATATTTATACTCCACTTTTTCCCCTTCTTTAAAAGGTTTACTCAGTTCATTGATCTTTGCAAAGAATCAGGTTTGGGATTTATTTTGCTCTATTCTGTTTCCAATTCCATTAAATAGTTTTATCTTTAATCCTCATATCCTACTTAGTTTAGGTTTTCTTAACCCCTAAGGATGAATACTGAGCTCTTTTTCACTTAATTAAAGTATCTGAACAAAATTAGATGCAGTGGCCCATTCCTAAAATTCCAGCAACTAGGAAGGCCAAGACAAGGAAGATCACAAGTCTGAGGGCAGTCTTAGCAATTTAGAAAGACTCAGCAACTTAGTGAGACCTTACCCCAAAATAAAAATAAAAAGGACTAGGGATTTAACTCAGCGGTAAAGCGGCCCTGGATTCAATCCATTACCAAAAAAAAATAGTATTTAAACCATACATTTCCAAGCACAGCAAAGTGGTATATACCTGTTGCTCCTGTAACTCAGGAAGCTGAGGCAAGAAGACCACTTGAGCCCAGGATTTCAAGGCTAGTTTGGGCACCATAGCAAGACCCCATCTCAAATAAATTTAAAAAAATAAAACAAAAAACAACTACTCATTTCCTTCTAAGTACAATTTCTGCTATTTGCCAAAGAAATGGAACTGGTCTCACTGCTTTCTAAATAATGCTCTGAATGCTGTCTCAAAGGAAGGAAAAAGGGTCAGTGAATTAAAAAGGAACTTTCAAGATGAGTAATTTTTTAAAGCTTCAATTAAAAAAAAAAAGGCTAAAGTAAGTTCTATTTAATTTGGTATTTAAATAATTTAAAGAGAATCAGTGCATGTAAATAAAAGCTAACAATTTGTATCAAGGCTATATAGTATTCCATACAATTAAATACAATGCTATCAAAATAGAAGGTCCTTAGTTACCTAATTGTATTAAGTATATTCACTCTGATAACAAAAATCACTCTGGCATTTGACAAAGATTTATTGAAGGAAGGTATTCAGATATAACAGGGCAAGACAAAATTTCTTAGTTACTTCAATTCCTTCTCAAAGTACACATCAGAAGAAATAAGGCATATGTTTTCATTCTAATCTCACAGTTGTCAGGGGAGATGGGTATTAAGATGCTAAGCATGAAATAGTGAAAACTATCTTAGTCCACAGCAATGGATCCCACAAAAGTCAGACTCCCACAAGAATACAAGCTGTGGCTTACAGGTTGGGAATCACCAACGAAGCACAAAAAAATTCAAAATCTACATGGAAATTAAGATTTTTCCATAATTTGATCTCATTTTGTCCTTACTTTGGTTTTTGATTTTTTGGAGTTTTTTCTTTTCTTTTCTTTTCTTTTAATTTGGTACTGAGGACTGAACCCAAGTGTCTTCTTACACTCAGCTTCATCACCATTCCTTTGTATTTATTTATTTTGAGACAAAGTCTAAGTTGCAGAGACCAGTCTCAAACTTGCGATCCTCCTGCCTCAGCCTCCCAAATAGCTAGGATTACAGGCATGTGCCACTGTATCCCACTTACAATCTTACATGTAGCAGCCTTTTCTATCTATCCTAACTGGATTATGTGATGTTCTTAGCCATAATGGTGACAATAACATCAACTGAAATTTTTTCCAGATGGAAATTATTGTATTCATTGGTTCTATGATATAGAGCTTTAAGGGCTCAACTTCCCATCTGCATTAAAGATTTAAAACTACTTCTAACCAGGCATGGTGGCGTACATCTGTAATCCCAGCGACTCGGGAGGCTGAGGCAGGAGGATCATGAGTTCAAAGCCAGCCTCAGCAACTTAGTGAGGCCCTAAGCAACTCAGTGAGACCCTGTCTCTAAATAAATACAAAATAGGGCTGGGGAGAAAACTCAGAAACTGAGTGCCCCTGAGTTCAATCCCTGGTTCCAAAAAAAAAAGACTACTTCTAAGATACTATTTTTAAGGAAGGGTAATATTTTAATGGTAAAATCTCCAAGCTTCAGTCTTGAAAAAGAACAATTTTTTTTTTTTTTTTTTTTTTTTTTGGTGTTGGGGTTTAAACCCCAAAAATTTTTCACCGGCTTTTTTCCCCCCTCCTTTTTTTTTTTTTTTTTTTTTTTTGAGACAGGGTTTTGCTAAGCTACTGAGGCTAGCCTTGAACTCTCAATATTCCTGCTTCAGCCTCCAGAGGAGCTAGAATTACAAGACGGCACCACCATACTTGGCTCATTCCTGAAATTCTGTTACTACCATCCTATAATAGAAGACAACCAGATACTAAATTTTAATATAGAAAAAGCACAGGGACCCATGCTATTAACATTTTGGATACACATAAAGGCATGCTAGCCCACTGAGAAACTACCTCATTCCATAGCCTATCCTCTTCCAAAAACTAAAGTTTTTCATAAAAAAATAAAAAATCAATCTCCAAAAGGGCTGGAAGTATAGCTCACTAGTAGGGCACTTGCCTAGCTTTGTGAGACCCTGGGTTCAATCCCCAGCACCACAACAAACACAAACACAAAATCAAATTCATGTGACAGAAAAAAAATTATGTCAGGAAGATGAGTAACTATTCAACAGGTATAAAAAAATATGTCAGGAAGACTAGTAACTATTCAATAGGTATAGATAAGATTTATATAAATCCAGAGGAGGTCTTTATTAGCTTGACAGAATCGCTAAATCCTTTTTATTGTTTGTTTTCAGATGGGATCTCCCTATGCTGCCCAGGCTGACTCCAAACTCCTGGGTTCCAGTGATCCTCTTTCCTTAGCCTCCAAAGTAGCTGGGACTACAGGCACAGGCCACCATGCCCAGCTATCACTATTCAATATTTTTAACAAAAATACAGGTAAAGGTACAGACAGTAGGTTACTGAAACCTGACTATAAGCTTAAAATCATAAAAATTAGTTTCTAAAGAAAAAATGTTTAGAAAAAGGAGCTAAACCGATAAGGTGATGCATCCCTGTATTCCTTGAGACTCAGGAGGTTGAGGCAGGAGGATCAAAAGTTCAAGGCCTGGGCTGGGGTGTGGCTCAGTGGTTTTGAGTGCTTGCCTAGCACATGTGAGGCACTGGGTTCGATCCCTGGCACCACATTAAAAAATAAATAAATCAAGTTATGTCATCTACAACTAAAAAAGGAAAAAAAAACAAAAAACAAAAAAACAAAACTCAGGGCCAACCTCAGCAACTTTTAGCAAGACCCTGTCTTGAAATAAAAAAGAGGGGTTGAGGATGATGTAGCTCAGTTGTAAAGAGCACTTGGGTTCAATCCCCAGTATCCCCCCCAAAACAAACCTACTGTGTAAAGTAAGGCCTTAAACTTGGCACAGTGGCACACTCCTATTATCTCAGGAGGAAGCAGGAGGACTTCAAGTTCAAGGCCATCTCAGCAACTAAGTGAGATCCCATCTCAAAATAAAAAGGTCTGGGGATTGTGACAGTGCAACCCTGGGTTCAATCCCCAGTACCAAAAAAGTTAAAAATTAAAAATAAAGTGAGTCCACAAAAAGGGATTCAAGTATTTGAATTCTAGATCCTAGAAGATATATGAAACAATGAAATTCTCAAGGACTGAGGATGTAGTTCAATGATAAAGCACTTTCCCAGTATGCTCAAGACCCTGGATTCAATCTCTAGCAACGAGAGAGAGAGAGAGAGAGAGAGAGAGAAAGAAATTCTTAATTATCAGCAGAAAAAGGTTTCAGAATAAAGTGGATAGCTGGTCCAAGTGCATTCATTTTAGCTTAGCACATATAAAGAGTTTAAAAGAGTGATATAGTAAGTATTCAATAAATAAATGACATCGATAATGAGGAACAAGTGAAAACAAGAAAGTTTACACAAAAACAATTGCAGGACTTGATACATGTGTTCCAATTATTTGAACACAATCACCAAAGTAAGAGGAAATCTTTCCTTTTTACAAATCCCAATAGTGAAGTTCAAATATAGATAAATATTTTGGTTCAAATATAGATAAATTTTCAAAGAAGCAGGTTGTTCTCCATAATTGTCACATAAGTTACATGACCAACTATTTTAAGTGTTTCAAAGAACAGCATTTTGCACTAAAAACTCAATTAAGGGCTAGGGCTGTAGCTCAGTGCTTGCCTAGTATGTGTAAGACAACACATAAAAATAAATAAAGGCATGTTATCCATCTACAACTACAATTTTCTTTTTAAACTCAAGATTCTGCGATTATAGAAAAATTGAATTTGTCTGTCAATAGTTTCCTTAGACTGATTTTAACAGTTCAACTAATTTAACTAGTCCAAGGATATTGGGGAACATTTTAAATATTATACTTTAAAATGATATTAATAGCAAAAATACCATAAATAAGTTTATGACTCATCTTTCCATAATTATAAGAAAACTACTACCCAATAAAGGTTAGCCAAAAAAACCTGACTATCCGTGAAGAGTAATAACAAGCAGAAAAATGTATTTCATTTTAAATCAATCCACAGTAAGTATTCTTGGAGACTTTTAACCTATGAAATCTGCAGACAAGCTTTTTTATTCCCCCAGTACCAGGCACTGAAGCTAACAAACATCTTTAAGAACCACATTTCTTGTTCTTTAAACATTTGTGTCAAATGAGAAGATTACAGTCTCACAAATGGTCCTAAAATATTTGCCTAATCATTCTTTTCATTCAAACCATAACAAAGAAATTCAGTAATAATTTCCCTCTTTCTAGAAACGTTTGTGTCTTTGGTGCTTAACAATGTAATTAATGAGAGCTTTAAGTTTATTAAGAAAACTACAAGTTGCCTAGCTGATTCTTAACCTGCCAACCTACCTGTTCTAGAATCTAATCTTTTTTTTTTTTTTTTTTTTAATAAGTCTAGTATTGGGGCTGGGGATATACCTCAGTTGGTAGAGTGCTTGCTTTGCAAGCACACGGCTGTGGGTTCAATCCCCAGCACCGCAAAAAAAAAAAAAAAGAATCTGGTATTAACACTGCCACATTAATCATCCTAAAACAAAGCTGCAATATGGCAAGTCTTATACCAACAAAATCCCTTGAGATTTATAAATCTGAATTAGCATTTCCCACAAAGAAAAAAAAATCTGTTCAATGAATGACAAAGAATGGCCAATTCTAATACTACCTAAATAATTGTGACAAACCTTAGAAAGAGAAATATGAATATGAGAGTTCTAATAAAAGTCTCAAATAAGATAATGTTAACTTCCATACTAAGTCTTACTTCTGAGTAAGGGTTAATAAAAGAGTATACTAAGCCGGGCGCGGTGGCGCACGCCTGTAATCCAAGCGACTTGGGAGGCTGAGTCAGGAGGATTGCGAGTTCAAAGCCAACCTCAGCAACTTAGCGAGGACCTAAGCAACTCAGTGAGACCCTGTCTCTAAATAAAATACAAAACAGGGCTGAGGATGTGGCTCAGTGGCCGGGAGTCCTTGAGTTCAATCCCCGGTTCCAAAAAAAAAAAAAAGTAAAAAGAGTATAATAGCATTAAGGGACAGTCATTAAAAATACTAATGTAAGCTGGGCGTGGTGGCGCACGCCTGTAATCCCAGCACTTGGGAGGCTGAGGCAGGAGGATTGCGAGTTCAAAGTCAGCCTCAGCAACTTAGCGAGGCCCTAAGCAACTCAGTGAGAAGCTGTCTCTAAATAAAATACAAAACAGGACTGGGGATGTGGCTCAGTGGTGGAGTGCCCCTGGGTTCAATCCCCAGTACTAAAAAAAAAAAAAAAAATTAATGTATGCCATGTAGGAAAATGGAAAAACAAATGTAACCACCACATTTAAATGAGAAGTACTTGAAGAAAAATTTTGTCAACCCAGGTGTGGTAACAACCAGGGAGGCTGAGGGAGGAGAATTCCAAGTTCGAGGCCAACCTCAGTGAGACCTTTTCTCAAAATAAAATAAAATAAAAACAAGACTGGGGATGTAACTCAGAGATAGAGTACCCCTGGGTTAAATCCCTAGTACTACTTCAGCAAAATTATTTTTAAAATCTCTCCTTCAGGATTTTATAAACGTTAAAAACTCATTATGCTACATTCAGTAACCATATACTGTATTTTAGGACTGTACCAAGCCGTGCAGAGACTAATTCAACAAAGGCTTACAATTAAGTATGGGCTAGGCATTATAAAAGTTGGTGGGAAGGCGGATGAAAGAACAGTTCAGTGGTAGAGTTCTTAAGATATTCAAGGCCCTGGGTTCCATCCTCAGCACAAAAAAAAAAAAAGGGGGAGAGCACTGTTCTACTCTCCACCCTATTCTCCTTTTGGAAGACATCTATACTCTATTGCTACTAACCTCAACACCCTGCAATTCTTTTATTCTGAAATAACTAATCTGAAGTCAGTTCTCCAACACAAGCTATCTAATTTTCAAACCTCAGTACCATCTTATGATTCCCTCCTTACTGTCAGTTACCAAATTCTACTGCTTTTTTTTCATGATACACAAATGGAGTATAACTTTTCATTTCTCAGGTTGTACATGATATAGAGTCACATCATTCATGTAATCATACATGTACATAGGGTAATGATGTTTGTCTCATTCCACCATCTTTCCTTTTCCCACTCCCCCTCTCTCCTCCCCTCACTTCCCTATACTAAATCCAAAGTTCCTCCATTCTTCCCTTATCCACCCCCATTACGTATCAGCATCCACTTATCAGAGAAAACATTTGGTCTTTGGGTTTTTCGGAATTGGCTTATTTCACTTCGCATGATATTCTCCAACTCCATTCATTTACCTGAAAATGCCATAATTTCATTCTTCTTTATGGCTGAGTAATATTCCATTGTGTATATATACCAATTTCTTTATCCATTCATCTATCGAAGGGTATCTAGGTTGGTTCTACAATGTAGCTACTGTGAATTGAGCTGATATAAATATTGATGTGGCTGTGTCACTGTAGTATGCTAATTTTAAGTCCTTTGAATACAAGCCAAGGAGTGGGATAGCTGGGTCAAATTGTGGTTCCATTTCAAGTTTTCTGAGGTATCTCCATACTGCTTTCCAGAGTGGATGCACCAGTTTGCAATCCCACCAGCAATGTATGAGTGTACCTTTTCCCCCACATCCTCACCAACAACTGTTGTTGCTTATATTCTTGATAACAGACATTCTAATTGGAGTGAGATGAAATTTTAGGGTACTTTTGATCTGCATTTCTCTAATTACTACTACAGAGTGGGAGAAAATCTTTATCACACGCACTTCAGATAGAGCACTAATCTCCAGAATTTATAAAGAAATCAAAAAACTTAACACAAAAAATACAAATTACCCAATCAATAAATGGGCTGAGGAACTGAGCAGACAGTTCACAGAAAATATACAATTGATCAACAAATATATGAAAAAGTGTTCAACATCTAATACTTTCTTTTCACCACTTCACAACCCACACTTTGTCTAGAACACAAGCTAAATTCAGGCTTTCATTTCGCCGCTGGATTATTCAACAGGAAAGCCTGTTAATAGACACAGTTATTACCTGGTCCCATATCCTCTTAACTTAGCTCAATTTTCACTTGTGCCTAGTATGGAAAGTTTCCAGGAGCATGGACAGCCTCCCACCTCAACCACTTTGTTTCTCTCCTAAGTTTTCCAGCACCTTAGAAGCTTGCTTAGCTCTAACCAGATCAACTGGGAAATGCAGGGAGTACTTCAGGGCAGTATCAATCAATCAGGAAGGACTGAGGGTAGGCAGAAAAACAGCAAGGCCCCATGTCATTGGTAAGACAATTCTGACACAGTTACACAGAAGTCTCCATAGTGTTAAGCCCTTGGCTACCCATTCATTATTGGCTTTTTTCTCTTTTCTGACTATACTCACTTCCTAATTTATGGTTTCTGACGTCTTATCTGCACCCATACTATCATCTCAAGATCTGAGTTCAATCTATGCTTCAGAGAAGCCCTAAAAGTGGTACTGTTATTTGCATGTATTGAATCCTGTCAATATATACAATGAATACATGTCAATTAAAAAAACTTGATAGTGTCAAGATTATCTTCACCTAAAGCCATCCAACTAATCTTTTAGTCTTCTATCTTCTCCCAATTATAGCTCATTCTGCATTCATGTAAATCGCACCTTTTCTGATGAAATACCTGATGAAAGAAGTTCTTCTTAGTTTAACTACTATTACTAACATAAATCATAAATTTTCAAACAAACCGTTACCTGATCCTTCCACAAATATGACCTGAAAAAACCCGTTAAGCATTCATATTGGAAATGTCCTCCAGGTCACTGGTGTGAGGAGGGTGAGGGCCGGGAAACAAAAACAAAAAACAAAAACAAAACAGGAGGAAGAAACCCCCTCCAATGTTCACCTGTCAAAAACCTTTCAAAGCTCATCATGTTGGAAATGTAGCTTGGTGGTAGAGAGCTTTCTTAGCACACGTGAGGCCCGTGAGTTCAATTCCCGGCACCATAAAAAAGGAAAAAAAAAAAAAAAATACCCTCACTCGTCTCAGATATTACTGTCTCCACCAATCACATGTAATTGTCTCCCTCACCTAAATTCATCAAGAACTCTTCTAACTACCAATAAGGCACTTACTGCAGTTGTATAAAAACAAACTACCTTGCTTGAGTACAAGTTCTTGGAGTGCAGAAACCATGTCCATTCTTCTCATTTTTCAAAAGGTTTTGCCCTCTTGGTCTCATTATTGAACAGTTACTTAGAAGTTTGTTTTTTGCAGGATTGAACCCAGGGTCTCATGGATGCTAGACAATCATTCTACTATTGAGTTATATACCCAGCCCTTTCTATTTTGAGACAGCCTCACTAAATTGCTCAGACTGACCTTGAATTTGTAATCCTCCTACCTCAACCTCCCAAGTAGCTGGGATTACAGGTGTGTACCCAGTGACCTATTTAGTCTTTGAAAATAAATATGAATGCAACATTATTTTGACATGTGTTATTTTTTAAATACTACTGGTATTTAAGTATTCTTAAAATACTTATTCTCGTGTAGACATACTAAAATTGCACATAAGTCCAAGTACCTTCTTATAGACAATTAAACCAACTGCACTTATCTCAGGCTCTTTTTGAAACTTTCCTACTTATTGAAATGCTCCTGCAATTGCATATAGATTTTTAAAGTTTTAATAAAGAAATAGAGCTGTTACTCCTTTAAAAAAAAATGACATTTGACATTTTACATTTCTCACCAAAAACCTTTCAGCATAGTTCACTTCCTGCACAGTCCAGTCTGTCATAAGTTATAGGTCAGTCACAGTGATCCAATATTAAACTATTTGAATTCCAATTTACATCAAAGGCTGCTTTGGCAATATTATTTCAGGCTTAAAAGAAATTCTGATCCTTACACAATCTTGAAATGCTTCTGCATGGGGAAAGACTATTTCTTGGCATTCCTCAGAGGACTGGCATGAAAATCAAATAAGACTGTGTAAGTGAAAGGTCACTGAAAATTCTAGTAGCAATACAAAATGTTAAGAACTATTGTTTCCATAACACTAAAATTTTTGAATCACCTATTTGTTACAATCTAATTCCATTAAACTGCAGTTATGTAAAAAGATTTGTTTATTGATAGGTTATACAGAGAACAAAAAGATTTGCTCAAAAAAGACAACTGAAAGAGGGCAATAAACTAGACATAAAACAAGAAGCGATCTTAGGTGCAGCATACCTCTGGCACACTGGTCAAATATTTTATTCCAGGAATACTTTTTGTATGTCTTTTTTTCCTCCTCTGATGGTACTGGGGATTGAACCCAAGGGCACTGAACTACATCCCCAGCTCCTTTTATTTTCTATTCTGAGGCACAATCTGGACAAACCCTTGAGGCTGGACCTCAAACTTGCAAATCCTCCTGTCTTATCTTTTTATTCGATTCTGACAAAGTAAATGAAATAACAAAATTCCCAGCACACTGTAACTTATTTTTTCTTAAAACTATTATTCTTTCAATAAGGTTCCAATTTTCCCCTTATTTATAGTAATGGTATGAAATCACTAAAAATATTTGTATTAGATTCAAATCAAATAGCCCATTATGATCATAATTTGGTCAGACCTTTCCAGATGATACAACTGTGCTATCTCGATCAGAAATGGAATGAGGCCTGCCTCGTTACTTTTTGTGAGAGCTTCCTTAAAGGAAAAAATACGATTAAATGAAAAATTCTCTAATTCCACATTTCTATTATGAAAAAGTCGAGAAACTCATCTTCAGTTTAGGGTGTCTGCTCCTGCCAAGCTTTCACCCTCCGAATCAATTTTTGACACTAATTATATGAGAAGGTAACCCCCCCCCAAATATATGCGTTCCAAAGAGTGTTTTGTTATTTGAGAAAATGTTTAAAAGTGTGGGAAATCAAACATCATGGAAATTTGCCCAAACAAAAGCTGCTGATGGACAGTCAGACGGTAAGACTGGACTTGACCCAAACAAAACATCGACGGAAGAAAAATTCCAGGGACGATGACACTTCGCTTTTCTCCTTCAACAATGAATAACGGGGCCACCCGAACGGATCTGGCCGCCCCAGTCGCGCTGCAAAACGAAACCCAGAACTGGAGCCGGAGTGCTGCGGGGCTCTCAATGGCCCGCGCCCATCAGGAGGGGCTCGCCCCAGGTGGGGAAAGCAAGGAAAGGGGCAAAGCCCCTCTCCCTTGCCCGCCTCACCCCTCCCACTTCCAGGGGAGCGCCCCCTGGGGACCCTCTCTCAAATCAACTACCAGTTCGAGTGCGCCGCCAACCCCCGGTGGGGCGGCCCCCAGGTTATTTCTGCAACGCACACACAGAAGGGCCGAGGCCACTACCCCGCTAGCATACCTCTACTCCTGACCAAGAAAAAGAGGCCGCTGTAGTGGACACAACCCCGGCGCGCGGGAGCGAGAACCGAGTCCGGCCCTGGAGGCTGGCGAAGAGCCCTTGGGGCCCGCGCCCCTCCCAAGCAGCGCCGCACTCACCTCCGCGGCCTTTCCCGCGGGCCCCGCCAGCGCAGCAAACGGTGGCCTGTGGCCGCACCTCTGCAAACGCCTCTTTTCCTCCCTTGTCTTCGGAGAGAAGCGGTGTCTTGTCAAGAGGGCCAAAAAACGGCCCCGCAGCGCTGCCCGCGGGATCCCCGCCTTCCGAGCCGGCCACTTCCCGCAGCAGCCGCGGCTTCTTCCGGTGTCTCTGCGGCCGCCGCAGGCGTCTAGGGCGTCTCGGGCGGGCAGGGCGGGGCCGCGCGAAGAGCCGGCTGGGGGCGGGGCCGCGGAGCCAGGCCCAGGTGCAGAGGGAGAGACCCAGGCCTGCCCTCGCCTCCAGCTTCAAGAATAGCCAGCTGTACCCTATTGTGCGGCATTTTAAGTCGTGGAGCATTTTTCGTTTTTTATACGTATTCTCCCGCTCTTTTACAGTCACACTACGATCATCATTAGCCTTGTCTTTATGCATTACAGAATCAGCATTAAGACTGACCACTGAATGACCTCAGGTTTGCAACCTTGTACAAAGAAATGTTAGACTTACCTCAATTCAGTTCTGTATTCCTCTCTCTCCTATTTCTTCTAACTTCTTTCGGACCTAGATTCTCTGGAAGCAACTGTATTTCTCTTTTTTACACATTTGCAAAGAAATTCATCTCTACCATTTTTCCCTAGGCCAAAGTCAAGATCAAATGAAATATTCATTGAAACCTTAGTAACTGCTTAGTGCCTAGAGCTTTGGAGGAGGCTTGCCTTCTACTTATGTAACAAAATTAATTCGATTGATCTTAGAATATGTGAATAAAAACCATTAAAATAACAAAGGTTTTTAAAAAATTTTTAAAAATTTTAAAAATTGTTAAAATTGCCCGTTTCAATATGTCTGATTACCTCTAACTCTTTAATCTCTACATGGGAGCATGTACCCTCCCGTTGTCTAAGACGTTCAGTCTCCATCAGGAACAAGGAGAAAATATGGAAGCTTCTACTTAAATTTATTTTTATGGTAAAAATGGAAAAAGTAAATGATGCTACAAAATTCTATGTAGGGCTTGACATTAGGCCTTAATTTTTACCACAGATGATCTCCTCTCCTGGATTCATTGAATTTGGAACATGGTGCTGCCACTTCTTCCTGTGTTTTCAGCATGTTTCAAAATACCGCATTTTACATGCTACAGGATGTCAGCAATATGAAGGTTAATTTTTATTTTATTAAACATCACTATACATACTCTTCTGTAAGGAGATAAGGGAATGATCATAAAAATCATTTGTTCCAAATTATTTGTGGGTCAAAGTCCTTAAAAATTCTCTGGTTTAAATAAGTTTTTATGTGTGTGTATATTATATATATATATATATATATATATATATATATATATATATATTTTTTCCCCAGTACTGGAGATTGAACCCAGAGGTGATTTATCATTGAGCCAAATCCCCAGCTTTTTGAGACAGGATCTCACTGAGTTGCTTAGAGCCTTGCTTAGTTGTTGCTGAGACTAGCCTCAACCTCCCAAGTCGCTGGGATTACAGGTATGCACCATGGCGTAATTTAAAATAGATTTACAGGTTTATGCAAATAAAGACAAGTGTTCTAAATCTTCTGACCTTTCCTGTGATAACTATTGATTTTCGCAATGTGCTACCTAACAAAAAAATGTTAATGTACACAGTTAATCTGTTCTCATAGTAAAACAAATTTTTTAAATGAGTGAGGATATAACTCATTTGAAAGATCTGCTCTGTGTGTTGGAAAAAAAACAGTTTAAAAATGGGGTTCAGAAATGTTTTCATCATTAAGTAATTTGCTTCCAAAAACTATGTGTCACCAATAAAAACTTATTTCTGCCTCAAAAGACATGCTTAAGATATGAAAAGTCAAATCAGCAAATGAAAGTTATTTGAACTATATATAACTGATAAAGGGTTTATATAACCATATACATATATGTATTGTATTTCCTCAAATCTAACAAAGATAACCACTAGTGCAGTGGCCCATGCCTGTAATTCCAGTCACTCAGGAGACTGAGGTAGACTTGATGATTGCAAGTTCTAGGCCAGGTTCAGCAACTTTGTGAGACCCTATTTCAAAAGAAAAATAAAAAGAGGTGGCAGGTGTTGCTACACGTTGAAGTTCCAGAGTTCAAGAATTCAATATCCAATACCACAAAAAAAAGAAAGATAACCAAACAGAAAAACAAGCAAAGTCACCTCTCCAAAAATTCCTGCGTTGAAAATTTATTAGGATATGCTCATCTTACAGTGTTCTAGCATATTCAATTAAGCCCCCAAGTTCCCCCACAACCCTGCTTAGTAACCAAGGTCCTTTTTAGCTTACTGTCCTAGAGGGGTTCTAGAGCACTGTGCAGGGAAGGCAAATGATGTTGCTGTTCAAAGCAGGTATGAATGGTGCCTAGATGAGAATAGGCAAGTAGTTCTCATAAGGACACCATGTCAAGTTCTCACAAGGGAACTGTCCTCATGAAGCAAATGCACTCTGACATAATTCAATACTTCTCCCACTATTATCTTCCATAAATTACCAGAATCTCCATTCATGTCTGGATATTTACTTTTTAATCTTTTACCACTCAATCCAGAATTCTTAATTCCTTACTCTTCTTCAAATGGTATAAATGTATGTATGTATATATATATGTATATTTGTGTTTGTGTGTGTATATATGTACATATGTGTGTGTATGTGTGTATATATATTTGGGGGCGGGTACTGAGGATTGAATCCAGGAGTATTCTACCTCTGAGCTACAATCTCCAGTCCATTTTATTTATTTATTTATTTATTTTTATTTTATTTTATTTTGAGATCAGGTCTCACTAAGCTGCCTAGGCTGACCTCAAATTTATGATCCTCTTGCCTCTGCCTCCCCAGTAGCTGGGATTGCAGGCATGTGCCATCATGTCTGGCTAAAACTGTATCTCTTGATGGATTGTAAGGGAGCACACTCTCATTGGGAATTCAGCTCCTCTCTCAGAAAAGAAAATATACATTCCATCATGTGCATACTCAGCTGAGACACAGTGATTCTGTAGTGGAATTCTTGAGGGGCTACTTTGGGAAATAAACCAATTAACTCAATCCCCTGACTGAGAAAAAAATTTACACATCCCATAGTGTAGATGTTCAGCTAAGTTACACTGATTCTAAAGTGGAATTCCAAAGAGGCCACTTGTGGAGAATACAAAGTGAATTGTATGACCTAAAGTTATGCATCAGACCAGATACTGAAGTCTCTGCTAATGCAGAGAGGGAAAAAAAAGAAAAGAAATGACAGGAAGACAAGGAAGAGAGAAGGAAGGGTAGAAAAAGGGAGGATGGAAAAAAGATAATTGAATGCTCATTTCAAAGCAAATGCCTTCTCACATATGCAACTGAGTAATGACAATTAATAGCAATAATGCAATACATATATATGTATATATTTTAAGGGGTGGCAAAGGGAGGCTGAGGTATAACTTAGTGGTAATGTGCATGCTTAGCATGTGCAAGCACTGGGTTTGATATGCAGCACTACCAAGAAAAAGAAGGGATGGGGTCTTGCTATGTGACCCAGACTGGCCTCAAACTCCTGAGCTCAACGGATCCTTCTGCCTCAGGCTCCTGAGTAGCTGGAACTATAGGCACATGACCCTGTGCCAGCTAAAATATATAGTTTGATGTTTGTGAGACTGCATAAGCCTTTGCAAATGCTGTTCCTGAGTTAGATATACTTCTACAGGTGATCTTAATCCCTTTCCTTCATTCATTTCCTGGCTAACTCCTACCTAGATATTTCCTGTTTAACATAGTTCTCTTCATTTGATTGTTTCCTATCTTAGCATCCTATTTGTTCCTTCAGATAAATTATTATAATATATAATTATTTTAAGATTATTTTTGGAGGCTTAGTTTTTTGCCTATCTGAACTTAAGCTCAATGGGAACAGTCACTATTTGTCATATTCACAACAGTACCAGAATCTACCATGGAAGCACTAAATATCTTTCCATTCTCAGCTAGGGGTGGTTTTGACCTCCCAAGGTAGTGTTTGACAATATCCCTGGGGAGGACTAGTGCAAGAAGGAATTGGTCACATTCCTTGATGTACTACTTTTGAACCTAAATTCAAATTGAGTCCTTATAACATCTTTTTTGGTTATAAATGCCAGATAAACTATTTTTCTTTAGTTACTAAGCAAGCTAGGTTTGATGGGGGTAAACAAAAAACAACTTTCTTTTTCACTGTGGTCCCTGAAAATCTCTGAGGCTCTCTCTGTACTCCTAGGACAAAATCTTAGGCAAAACCCTTAGCTTTTCCAGTTAGTCTCATGTAATTAATAGTCCTCCAGTCATTTTCCAGTGATAAACAAATGGTCTTTTCCCTCGTATTAAAAAAAACCCTGCCTAGCTGGGCACAGTGGTGCATGCCTGTAATCCCAGTGGCTGAGGAGGCTGAGGCAGGAGGATCACAAGTTCAAAGCCAGTCTCAGCAACTTAGGGAGGCCCTAAGCAACTTAGCGAGACCCTGTCTCAAAATAAAAAATAAAAAAGGCCTGGGGATGTGGCTCAGTGGTTGAGTGCCCCTGGGTTCCAAAACAAACAAACAAAAATCCTGACTAGTACCATGTCAAAATTCCAAGACTTATAAAGCTCAAAAATTTTCTGCTGCTCCTCCTGCTTTTCCTGGCTGACCAGCTTTTCATTTTGTGCCCATCCAAGGTGAGAGAAGAGAAGAACAGAAAGAATCTTTCTGTACTGGAGTATGTTTTTTTTTATCTTGGTGTCACTTCCCTCTGGGTATAACTGTTTTAATGCTTTCTCTCGTGAAGTACCTTCTATAGGTGCATCACTAGAGATTACAGTTGTGTGGCTCAGTGATATATCTTCTTTTTGCATGGGAGGGTACCAGGGATTAAACTCAGGGGCACTCAACCACTGAGCCACATCCCCACCCCTATTTTGTATTTTTATTTAGAGACAGAGTCTCAACTGAGTTGCTTAAGTACCTGGCTATTGCTAAGGCTGGCTTTGACCTCTTGATCCTCCAGTCTCAGCCTTCCGTGCTGCTGGGATTATAGGTGTGTGCCACTGTGCCTGGCAGTGATGGATCTTCTGACTGGCCACTTAAGACACACACTTTAGTCCTCTGGTTCTTGGGGAACCAGAACCAGTCCTGGGTCATCTGAATCAGGACAGCAGTCTTATTGGACAGCATCTATCTCTCTCTTTTTCTTATTGTACTGGGATGAAACCCAGAGTTCTGGGCATGTGAGGCAAGCACTCTACAGTAGAGCTACATCCTCCAGGCCAGCAGCCTTGTTTAAGAGAACCCACAGGAGCTCTCTTATATGGGACTTTGTCCACTTTAAATGCATATATGGATCTTGCACTGCATATATGAAGTGTGGGCTATTCCTAATCAGTCCTGTGAGCATTTTCTGTTCAGAGACTTTAGTCTCTTGATATAAGACTTTTCAAATGTGAATCAGTTGTTAGGTTTCATTTCTCTAAGATTCTAATGGACACATGTCGTCTTTTACAAATGGTCCTCTTGAAGCCTTTTGGAGTTAGCTTGGAGACGAGGGGGAAATACCAACTTTTTCACCCCCATAAACTACCCCATAGTGGTATCTTAATTTGGAGGCGGAAGCATTTGGCACTGACATTTGAGGCCCCTGCCAAGAATCTGTTACCATCTGTTCACTCTTAGAATAATGGTCTGAGTTCTCTAGCTCAGGGTTTCTAAAAAATAAAACTGTTGATATTCTGGACCAAACAAATCTTTGCTGATGGGGATAGTTCCTGTGCCTTGTAGGTTTCAAATGTTTCACAGCATCTTTGGCCTTTACTCACCACTTGCCAGAAGCACTTCCTCCCATTCGTGACAAACAGAAATGACTTCAGATATTATAAAACATCCCCCAGGGAGCAAAATCAGTGAGGATCGTTGCTCTTGTTGAGGCTAATTTTTTTTTGAGATTATTGGATCAGATCATTCAGAAAATTATAATACAATTGAGATCAATAGACAAGAATATATGCAGTTAGAGGTTTCCAGTAGGGATCTAGTCTTGGCATACTGTAAGCCATTTGAAGCACATTAGAGAGCTGAGGCATAGCAGTTGGATGCTGTGCCTTTGGCAGAAAAGAGGTTTTTTTCCTTCTTGAGATCCAGGAACAACTTTGAAAAAGGAAGAAACATGATGAGATTTATATATTAGTTATTTGGACAACAGTGACTGGTGTGGAACAGAGGTAGGCCATTGCCAAATCTGGTTTTCAGTTGATTACATGGGAGATGGAGTTTAGGAAGGTTTCTATGTGCAGATCCTTTAATAGTTTTTTTGTTTCATTTTGTTTTGCTTGAGGTATTGGTGATTGAACCTAGGGGCTCACATGTGTACCCTGTCATTCAGCAACACCCCAGCCTTTTTTTTTTTTTTTTCCTGTGACAGGGTCTCACTAAATTGCTGCGCTGACCTTGAACTTGTGATCTGTCTCAGCCTCCCTAGTAGCTGGGATTACAGGCATGTGTCACCACACCAGGCTCTTTTTTTAAAACTTTGAGACTAGGTCCTGCTACATGGCTCAGGCTGGCCTTGAATTTGCAGTCCTCCTGCCTGTGCCTCCAGGTAACTGGGATTACAGGTGTGCACAACTATGCCTGCCCAGTTTTCAGTTGTTCTTTAACATGTTTCTGACTCTAGTCTCAGTCTCCTGTAGTAGTCCAATGCCATACTTCCAAACATAACTCTTTCTTTTGGGGGGTTGGGTACTGAGGGGTTGAGCCCTGGGGCATTTTACCATTATGTTACATCCCAGCCCTTTTTTAAATTTTATTTTGAGACAGGATCTTGCTAAATTGATGAGGTTGGCCTTGCTCTCGTGATCCTTCTGCTTTAGCCTCTAGATTCTCTAAGATTACAGGCATAAACCACCATGCCCAGCATCAAACCACTCTTCCTAAAACACAAATCCTGTCAGGTAATTCCTCAATGACTCTTCCTTGTCCCAAAGAGGGTTTGTTTTTCTTTGTTTTCTCACCAAGGGCCTAGCACGAGGTAAGTGACATACCAGAATGTAATATTTAAGGATCCCTTCACTTGCAGGAACCAAAAAGCACCACTTCAAATTGTGTGCCCTTGGTAACTTGTTTGCTTCACCCTGCCATTAATGGTCTTAGTCCGACCCAAATTTATTCCTCTTAAGCTCTTCTTTTACTACAGTCACTTAAATACCACGTCCCCAAGCTATTCTAATCTACAACCCATTTTCCCCAAAAGCAAAACATTTGCCTGTACCTCTCTTACTTAGAGTTTCTTTATATACATAACCCTCTTCTGCCTTTGTTTTTTCTCTGGCCTCTTTTCCTCTCTTTGGAAGCTCCACTGAAATTGCCCTCTGTTGGGCTGGGTTTGTAGCTCAGCGGTAAAGCACTTGCCCAGCACGTGTGAGGCCCTGTGTTCAATCCTCAGCATCACATGAAAATAAATGAAATAAATGTATGTGTCCATCTACAACTAAAAAAAAAAAAGATTAAAAAAAAAGAAGAAATTTTCCTCTCTTAAAAGTGAACTTCACTCATCATTTAATGACCTTTGCTAGGAGAAGGGTTTTGCAGCTTTTCCAGGCTGTGTAAGCTTTTCCTTTTGATTGTATTCTTTAACATATTCTCTAGTGATGTGATTACTGCTGATTATGCAATACATTGTAATGTCATTATTCTGTACTTTTCCATTTCCTGAACCAAACTGTGAGCAGGGATTTTCCTTACTCATTCTAGTATTTCTAGCATTCAGCATGACACAAGGTAGGAAATGAACAAATTGACAGGCTTATTATTTTTTTAAAAAAGCAAATGAATTGGAAAATATAAAGAAATTAAGAAATATTTTCCACTGAGAGTAGTGGCTTACACCTGTAACCCCAGCAACTTGGGAGACTGAGGCAGAAAGACCACAAGTTGAAGGCCAATCCTGGCAAGATTGGGGCCAGCCTCAGCAATTTAGACCCTGTCTCAAAATAAAAAACAAAGCCGGGTGTGGTGGCACATGCTTGTAATCCCAGTGGCTCCAGAGGCTGAGGCAGGAGGATTGGGAATTAAAAGCCAGGTTCAGCAATTTAGGGAGACGGTAAGCAGCTCAGTGAGACCCTGTCTCTAAATACAATATAAAAAAGAGCTGGGGATATGGCTCAGTAGTTAAGCACTCATGGGTAAAATCCCCCTTACCAAAAATAAAAATAAATAAAAATAAAAAAGAGATAGGAAGCAGGGATGGAGGGGGAAATGCTGGGAAGATATATTGGCTAAATTATATTGTTATATTACGTGCAGGCATGAATATGTAACAACAAATCCCATCAATGTGTACAACTATTACATACCAATGGAAAAAAAAAGCAAAAAGGGCTGGGGATGTACCTAAGGTGTAAAGCACCCCTTGATTCATTCCCAATACTAAAAAAAAATACATATATATTTATATATCGGTATATATATATATTTTCTAACTTGGAGAAACAGCAATTGTCTTGGCTTTTTCTAAATTTCCTTCATTTAAAGACATAGATGGCAGATGCAGCTTTTTTCAAACCAAATATATTTATGTAACACATAAATTATTTACTTCTTTACTTTTTACATGAGGCAGGATCTTGCTATGTTGCTCATGTTGGCCCCAAATGCCTGGGCCCAAGCGATCCTCCTGCCTCAGTCTCCCAAGTAGCTGGGACAAGAGGTGCAAGCCATCTTGCTAGTTTTCAAACTAAATTTAGCAACAGTACATGGTTTTCTAGACTTCTGTAATGTCATAGGACTTTTTGGAAATGCAAACTATGAACTCTTGTTTCCATGTTTTTTTTTTTTTCTTTTTTGCGGTGCTGGGGTTTGAACCCAGGGCTTTGTGCATGTAAGGCAAGCACTCTACTAACTGAGCCATGTCCCCACCCCCTCCATGTTGTTTAACTTAAATTTTATTCTTTATATTAAAGTAACTTCTGAGAAAAACTAATTTACCTAAACTCTTACTTGAAAAATGTATGCATTGTGTACTATTTATTTTACATTTGCATATAAATATCCCCCCCATAACATAGTGGTTCTTATTGGAGTAGCATAGCATTTTCACAAGTGCTGAGGCAGTGTAGTGAAATCATGATCTAGATAATTTTCTGACCTTAGATCTCCAGGTTTAAGTACTTTTATAGTCTTTTATTTTTTTCTTTTTCTTTTTGCAGTACTTGGGATTTAAACTCAGGGGTGCTTTATCACTGAGCTATGTCCCCAGCCCTTTGTATTTTCAAATTTTCAGACAGGGTCTCCCTAAATTGCTGAAACTGGTCCCAAACTTGCTAAGCTGGCCCCCAACTTGTGATCCTCCTGCCCAAATGTCCCAAGTTGCTGAGGTTACAAGTGAAAGGAAGAAGAGAGGAGGAGAGGAAGAAGTAAGAATTTGTTTTGGTAATAGCCTACTTGAGATATAATTCACATACAATTCACTAATTTAAAGTGTAGAGTCAGTATATTCAGATTTGCACAACCATCACCAGAAACATTTTCACCACTCCCCAAAAAGCTCTGTGCCCTTTAACAGTTACTTCTATTTCTCCCTTTCCTCCCAGCCCTTAACAGCCAGAGATTTACTTCGTGTGTATGGATTTGCCTATTCTGGACATTTCATGTAAGTAGATTCATACTGTATGTGGTCTTTTATAACTAACTTATTTATTTAGCATAATGTTTTTGAACCTTCTAACTTTATAGCATTTATTTGTCAGTACATGATTCCTTTCCATGGCCAAATAATATTTCATGATGTGACTATAACCTGTTCATCAGTTGATGAATATTTGGGTTGTTTCCACTTTTTGGCCATTAAGAATAATACTTTTATGCATATTTGGGTACAAGATTTTTGGGTGGATGTATGTTTTCCTTTTTCTCGAGTATTAATAGGAATGTAATTTCCAAGTCATACGGTTATTCTATGTGCAACATTTTGAGGAACTGAATCTGCTCTATTTGGATGTGCATGGACCACTCTAATCTGAGTGGATGTTTTTTATTAGCATCTGGAACCATACTCTGAGTTCTAGATGCCTTTGAAAGCTTAGTTCTAATTTGTAGGTGGGTTCTGTAAAACACTTTGGGTGGATGATGAGTAAAAAGATAAGAATAGCTAGGAGGCAACTGAGAGGAGACTGGGGAAATAAAAATGGCCTTACAAATTCCAGTTTCTTCAAGTCTCAAGAGTTCCATTACTTCATAAGTGCAAAAATATTCTCATATAGAACTAATTCTGTGCATTTTTAGTTATTATTCCCCTAGTAACATCACTTTGGTGTTATCATTCTCCCTATTTTCCCTTTGGCTAAATGAGAATTTTGAAAACATTCATTCTTGTTCCTTTTATAGGAATAATAGCATTTGCTCTCATAGATTAGCTATCCTTAAAAGATTATTTTGGCTTATCATCACAAATATGCTTAACCACTGTAATTCTTAGATCTGGTTCTGGTGAATACTGTAGCTCAGGACTGCACATAGAAACAGCATCCTGGGTTTTGTTTTCCTATACCCAATTACTTTACTATGCATTACACAGAGCTTGAAAGCAGAGACTTATCTCTAATAATTGGTCACTATTTTTTGCTTATCTAATTTCATGGGAAACATAAGCTAAAGAAAAATTAAAATCAATGATTGATTTCTGGGGTTTTAAGTTATCATAAATTACATATATATAAATTACATATATGTAAATTATATATTTATACATATACAGATATGGTTTTGTTTTGTTTTGTTTTTACTACCAGGGATTGAACCCAAGTGCTTAACCACTGAGCCACAACCCCAGCCCATTTTATTTTTGGGAACCGGGTCTCTTTAAGTTGCTTTGAGCCTTTGTAAATTGAGGCTGTCCTCAAACTTACAATCCTCATTCCTCAGCCTTCCCAGCCACCACGATTACAGGTTTGCGCCACAGTGCGCGATTTATATGTAGTTTTTGTTGTTGTTTTGTTTTTGGCACTGGGAATTGAACCTAGGGGTGTTTTACCAATGAGCTACAACCCCATTCCTTTTATTTTTTATTTTGTGACAGGGTCTCAGTTGTTTAGGGTCTCGCTAATTTGCTGAGGCTGGTTTTGAATTTGCCATCCTCCTGATAGCTTCCCGAAGCACTGGGATTACAGTCATGCACCACGACGCCCAGCACCCAGCTAGTTTTCTGTTTTAATAATGTACAAGCAAGCCGGGCGCGGTGGCACACGCCTGTAATCCCAGCACTTGGGAGGCTGAGGCGGAGGATCGCGAGTTCAAAGCCAGCCTCAGCAATTTAGCGAGGTCCTAAGCAACTCAGTGAGACCCTGTCTCTAAGTAAAATACAAAATAGGGCTGGGGATGTGACTCAGTGGTGGAGTGCCCCTGGGTTCAATCCCCAGTACCAAAAATAAATAAAATAATAATAATAATAATGTATAAGCAGGGGGCTGTGGTTGTAGCTCAGTGGTAGAGTGGTTGACTAGCATGTGTGAGGCACGAGGTTCAATCCTCAGCATCACATAAAAATAAATAAGTAAAATAAAGGTATTGTGTCCATATAAAAAAATTAAAAATATTTTTTAAAAAAGAGTGTATAAGCAGATTTATGCATTTTTCTGGGGAAAGCCTCCATAGTTTTCACCAGATAGTAGGAACATTCCTAGATCCCCTGAAAGGTTAACAACTACAATTCTAGCTCTAAACCTGTTTGTAAAAAGATGCAATTCTTTTAGATTTTACATTCAGCTGGCAAGGCTGAAAGTCTCTACCCAAAACAAAAATGGCGGGAGCCGCTTCATACGTACCCCCTCACGTAGAAAGACTAGAAGGCCCTTCCACTTTTCCTTCACTTTCCCACTCCTGACCCCGGAAGGACTCCGCCTCCGGCAGTCAGGCTGCTACTACTCAGCACCAGGCTTTACCCGCGAACCCGGTGTGGGCAGGCTGCAACCTGGCCTGAGGCGCCAGGTAAAGGAGCGTAGGGCGAGGCCGCCGAGAAGGGACCGGCGCTAGGCGCCGCAGGGCGGGGCAGGGCTCGGTCCGTGCTGCGGCGCTCGCTTTTGCAGTCTGGACTAGGTGCGTGGTGCTGAAACCGAGTTTGGGAGGCCCCTTTGCCTGATCAAGGCCCGCTAGGAGAGCGCCGAGTCAGGGTAGTCCGCCACCGGGAGGGAGCCCCTTTCAGGTTTTCTGGGTAAGGAAAAAGAGCAGAGGACAGCGCCCTGGGGCCGTGGCACCGAACGCTGGAGGTGGGGCAGCTGGGTCCCAGGTTGCGCTTGGATGCCGGTGCTTGTGAGTGGGGCAGTGGTTTTAGGATGTGGAAGATTGTTGTTTTGAAGGTGCCTTCAGAGTCTTTTAGCACTTTGAGGGTTGTGGCGTCGGGTCCTTTCTTGTAATTGAAATTGTTAAGCTTCTGTTTTCTGGAAGGAGGATCTCAAGAAATCTTGTTGCACAGACTTACCATTATTACTGTCATTGCCATTGTTGTAACTAAGCATTTTCTCTGCCTTTAAAGTATCTTCTGAGAGTTCAGTTGTATAGATTTATGTTTCACTTCAGATTTTCTTGATATTTAAGACTTGCTTGCTTGATAAAGTTGTAGAATTTTAGGATGTGTAAAATCAAACTCTGTTTATGACACTTATTTTGTACTCCCCCTTGGTTGGAATGGGAAGAATCAAGTAGTACTACACAGGAGATTGCTTTTTGGTGATCTTTCAGACGACTCTTACACATTTGAATAATCTTGAAGCTGCTTTCATGTTTATTTTAAGTATATTCTGAAAGTCACTAAAATTTCTGTAGTTTTTTTTTAAAGTTAGTTAATAATGGTTAAACTTAAGCAGAGATTTTCAACAAAGGGAAGTGAATATCTAGAATGCAAAAATAAAGATTTATCAGAATTCTTCAAGAGAATTACTGCAGCAGGTTGAAGTGTTTTTTATTTTCTTTCTCATCTGTTTAAAATTTTGAAATGCTCTGTTGTGGGAAAATTTGAGTGAACTACTCTCAGCCTCTTTTTTTTTTTTTTTTATTAGCATAGAACCAAAATTTAATTAGTAAAAATGTTTAAAAAAAAAAAAAAAAAAAAGGTCTCCCAGCAACTCTGGAGGCTGAGTGTCTCAAAATACA
The DNA here is from genome assembly GCA_020662805.1 of Glaucomys volans. NCBI lineage: Eukaryota > Metazoa > Chordata > Mammalia > Rodentia > Sciuridae > Glaucomys > Glaucomys volans. Next base: position 313,531 of record JAJEJO010000140.1, read on the forward strand.
AAAAGATCTGGGATGTAAAGTATACCTGAGTCCAACCCCAGTACTGCAAAAAAAAAAAAAAAAAAAAAAAAAAAGGTTGTCAATTTTTAGGGGAGGGAGAAGATTAAATGTGCTTTCCCTCCCTTTTGGTAATTAATGGGTTTTAGATGAGCCTTCAGGGAATCATTTAGCACAATATCAAGTATTAATAGAAAAATTTATAAGAACAGCCATGGTTCCTTCCCCAACCTTCTTGCATCCCTGGCCTTATTCTCCACAGAAATATTTTTCACTGGCTTAACTGTTCATGATTTACACTGTATATCTCAAATTATTGTCTAATATCACAGTTTGTTGGCTGGAGTAATGTACTTCAATTAAAACTATACGGAGTCAAAAAGTTGTGATTAAAACATGGGTAAGGGGAATTAAGTGTACATTGCAGTGTGACTAGTAAGGATTAAGGCATGTATCAGTAGGAGTATTCCACCCTGAGAGATGTTACTGTGTTTCATTTGAAAGGAGACCTCTCCTTCATCAGTCTTTTTGACACTTCTGAAAGAGGGTATTAGTAGAAGGGGATGGTCTACTGGAGTTTAGAAAAAGCAGAGATATATGCAGAAATAAAGGACTTAACGAAAATATGGTAAAAAAAAAAAACTTCTATATGGGGATTGTTGGTAATTTTTATTTTCTCCTTGAAAATATATGACACTGTACAAAGAAAAGAAATAACTGAATTTTGCTGGTATAAATATCCTGGTCACCAGAGAAGCTTACTCTCTTGTTTACCAGAGATGGTTCTCATGCTTTTTCTTTTTTTGAATGAAATGTTCCTCAGGACCCTTTGAACTTATGGCTCACTAGGCAATCTTTTTGACTTATTAATTTAACTTTCTGTAATCTTTTTCAGAGAGAATATATTTGGTAGCATGTATAAATATTTTGATCACTAAATCGTGCATTTCTCAATTATAAATGAATACATGTGACTTTTAGTGTGTATTCAACTGGATACACCAATAAAATTGAGTTTCTAGGTCTATGAAGCCAGACCCTGAGCCATCATGTTTTTCTATTACCTTAAGGACCAGAGTGACATCTGCCTTCTCTTTAAAAATCTGACTTTTTGGGGGGCTGGGGTTGTGACTCAGTGGCAGAGCACTTGCCTAGCATGTGTGAGGCACTGGGTACAAATCTCAGCACCACATAAAAATAAAGGTATTGTGTCCATCTACAACTAAAGAAAAATGTTAAAAAAAAAAAAACAAACCTGACTTTTTGTGACTGGGTACCATGGTACATCTGGAATCCAAGCTACCTGTGAGGCTGAGCACTTCAGAAGTTATAGGCCAACCTGAGCAACCTAGGAAGACCCCCATCTCTTGGAGGAAAAAAAATTGAAAGTGATATTTCTTCCAAGAGAAATAGCACATATTAAAACAATATCAAAATAACATAGTTTGTATTTGTTATTTCTTTGAAGATTTTTAAAAATGGATCAGTAGAGTAATAAATGCAGGAGTTCTGAGGTACAGTTAGTGAATTCTTAGGTTTCTTTCTAGCCCCAAAAGTCTGTTTCAGATTCCATTCAGCAACTCCCCATGTCAAGTGTTATGTGAAGGAAATCAATAGGAAGAAGTAGATTTTAAATTATTATCGAAAGCTTTTCTTCAGTGCTGGTGACTGAATCCAGGGTCTTACACATATTAGGCAAGCACCGTACCACTGAGTTACATCCCTGTCCCTTTGAAACAGGGTCTCACTAAATTGTCCAGGCTGTCCTCAAATTTCCTACTCTTCTGCCTCAGCTTCCCAAGTAACTGGGATTATAGGTATGTGTCACTGCATCCAGCTAAGTGCTGATAAACTTATTTAACCAGAGATGAGAGAATCTAGAGCTTGTAATTTTCTAAGGAAAATTTACTACCTGAATTCAAAGTTTAAATCTAGAAAATTTTCTTTCTTTCTTTTTTTTTTTTGTTTGATACTGAGGATTTAACCTAGGAACACTTTACCAACTGAGCTACATCCCCAGTACATTTATTTATTTAGATGGACACAATACCTTTATTTTATTTATTTATTTATTTATTTATTTTTATGTGGTGCTGAGGATCAAACCCAGTGCCTCAAACATGCTAGCCGAGCATGCTACTACTGAGTTAACAATCACAGCCCCCTCCCTATTCCTTTTATTTTCTATTTTGCAACAGATTCTCATGAACTTGCTGGTGGTCTTTAAATTGCTGACGCTGGCCTTGAACTTGAGAGCCTCCTGCCTTAGCCTCCCAAGCTGTTGAGATTACAGGTGTGCCCACTGGTGCCCTGCTGTAGCTCATTTGCATCAGTTCTGGGCCTTTTGCCTAAAATTAAGTGTAAATCTAGCATATTTTCTATTTTGATGCTTTGGTGATTAATAAATATAATTTCAGCTCAGTTGTAGTATGATAAATAATTAACTCCAAAAAAAAAAAAAAGCTGGCAGTTTTGATTTGTATCTTTCATTGGTAAAGTAACCTGAAATCTTTGTGACTAATAAATTCTTATGTTTCAGTTAATGTAGATTAGAAGAGGAGTCATGTCAGAAGAAACAGTAAGGGAATCACAGTTTTCCTTGAAGACAGCAGCATTAAGAGTGTTTGATCTTCCTCTGTCTTGGTATTATTCTCTCTCCCAGGTAAACAAAAGAAGTAAATACAAAGTTGAATAAGTTTATTGCTCAGAGCATATTTTGTTTCCAGTATTTCAGTTTCAGTTGAGGGTTTTCTCTTTCTGGTACTGTGAATCAAACCCAGGGCCTCACATATGCCAAGTAGTCACTCCACCCCTATGCTACCTCCTCTGCTTGTGTCATTCAGAATGTTTATTAGTCTAAAACCTATTTGGCTTATATTATTTCCTGTTTTGTTGTTTTGTTTTTGGTTTTATTTAGTTATTAAAAGGGGATTGAATTACTTAATTTTTTCCCCTATCTTAAGTGAATTTATGTAGTCCATTCCTGTTATTTTCAGGGAATTATATTATTCCAAAAGACTTGTTCTCACTATTATAGTCCTTTTAGTTGCATTGTAGTAAAAAGACATATAACATAAAACTTACCATTTTGACCATTTTTAAGTATACAGTTCAGTGGCATTAAAATGGTCAGACTGTACAACCAATCTCCAGAACATTTTTCATGTTGTGAAACTCAAATTCTGTAATCATTTGTCAGTACTTCCCCATAACTCTTGGTGCTCTTGGCAACTACTAGTCATGTTGTGTCTTCATTTTCATTTGTTTTGAAGTATTTTGTAATTTCCGTTGTGATTTCTTTTTTCATCCATTGGTTGTTTGATAGTGTGTTTAATTTCTACAATTTGGGGAATTTTTCAGTTTTATGTCATTGATTTTACTTCATCCTGTTGTGGTTAAAGGAGACAATTTTGTATGATGGATATCTTTTTAAATCTATTAAGACTTAATTTGTGGCCTAATATCTGGGCTGCACAGGAAAATGTCCTACGTGCATGTGAGAAGTGTGTGTGTGTGTGTGTGTGTGTGTGTGTATGTGTATACATATATACACATTGCTGTTGTTGAGTAAAGTGCTCTTTATGTTAGGTCTAAGGGGTTTATTTACAGTGATAAATTCTTTATTACCCCTTCTTATCTTCTCTCTGCTCTATCCATTATTGAAAGATGGTTACTGAAAACTCCAACCATTACTATAGAATTATCTGTTTCTCTACTCAGTTCTGTCATTTCTTCATATATTTTTATGGTCTGTTATTAGGTGAATAAATGTGTGTAATTGTTATTTCTTGAATCTCTTACTAATATAGTGTTCTTTGTCCCTTGAAAACTTTTGATTTTTTGTTCTTTTTAGATATACATGACAGTAGAGTGTATTTTGGCATAGTAGACATACATGGAGTATAACTTATTCTAGTTAGGTTCCCATTCTTGTAGTTGTACATGATGTGGAGTTTCACTGGTAGTGGATTCATATATGAACACAGGAAAGTTATGTTTCATTCATTCTCCTGTCTTTCCTATTCCCATCCTCCCTCCCTTCCTTTCATTCCCTTTGTCTAATCCACTGAACTTCTGTTCACCCGCCTCTCACGGTGTATTAGCATCCGCATATTTATTTGGGTTTGTCTCTGTGTTTTCTATTCTGTTTCATGGTCTTCATGTCCCTTTTGGTACAAATACCATGCTATTTTTGTTACTGTAGCTCTGTAGTGTAATTTAACAACTGATATTGTGATGACCCTGCTTCACTTTTCTTGTGGAGGATTGCTTTGGTTATTCTGGCCTCTTATTTTTTCCAAAGGAATTTCATGACTACTTTTTCTGTTTCTGTGAAGAACATCATCAGACCCTTAATAGAAATTGCATTAAATCTGTATAGTGCTTTTGGTAATATGGCCATTTTGACACTATTAATTCTGCCCATCCAAGAACATGGGAGATCTTTCCATCTTCTAAGGTCTTCTTCAATTTCTTTCTTTAGTGTTCTGTAGTTTTCATTGTAGAGGTCTTTTGCCTCTTTTGTTAAGTTGATTCCCAAGTGTTTTTGTTTTTTTTGTTTTTTTGAGGCTATTGCGAATGGGGTAGTTTTCCTAATTCTCTTTCAGCTGATTCATCATTGGTGTATAGGAACACAATAGATTTAAGGGTGTTAATTTTATAAGGTGCTACTTTGTGAATTTGTTGATGAGTTCTAGAAGTTTTCTGGTGGAATTTTTGGGTCTTCTAAATGTAGGATTGTGTCATTGGCGATAGTTTGAGATCTTCTTTTCCTGTTTGTATCCCTTTAATTTCCTTCTTTGGCCTAATTGCTCTATTTAGAGTTTCAAAGACTATGTGAGTAGAAGTAGTAAAAGAGGGCTTCCCTCTCTTGTTTCAGTTTTTAGAAGGAATGCTTTCAATTTTTCTGTTCAGAATGATGTTGGCCTTGGGTTTAATATACATAGCTTTTACAATGTTGAGGTATGTTCCTAGTTTTTCTAGTGTTTTTGAACATGAATGGATGCTATATTTTGTCAAATGCTTTTTCTGCATCTATTGAGATAATTATGTGATTCTTTTTCAAAAAAAATTTTTAGATATTGATAGACCTTTATTTTATTTATTTATTTATATGTGGTATTAAGAATCAAACCCATTGCCTCACACATGCTCGGCAAGTGCTCTACCACTGAACCAGAACCCCAGCCCCAATTGTGTGATTCTTGTCTTTAAGTGTATTGGTGTGGTAAATTGCATTTTTTGATTTCCATAAGTCAAAACAAACCTTGTGTCCCTGGGATGAACCCCACTTGATCATGGCGCACTGTCTTTTTAATTTGCTATCATATGTGATTTCCCAGTATTTTATTAAGAATCTTTGTGTCTATGTTCATCAGGGATATTGATCTGAAGTTTTCTTTCCTTGATGTGTCTTAGTCTGGTTTTGGTATCAGGATGATACTAGCTTCATAGAATGAGTTTGGAAGGGTTTTCTGCTTTTCTATTTCATGGAATATTTTGAGGAGGATTGGTATTAATTTTTCTTTGAAAGTCTGGTAGAACTTGACTGAGAGTCCTTCTGGTCCTGGGCTTTTCTTTGTTGGTAGGCTTTTGATGGTGTCTTCAATTTCATTGCTTGAAACTGATCTGTTTAAATCTTTGGTTACTATTTGCATGGGATATTTTTCCTTTCACTCACTGTGGATATGAGTCCTTTTTTTTTTTTTTTTCCCCTGAGATGGGAACCTCAATACATTGCCCAGGCTGGTCTCAATTCCTGGGCTCAAGTGATCTTCTTATCTCAGCCTCCTGAGTAACTGGGATTACAGGTACACACCAGTGCACCTGGCTAGAAACAAAATTTGTACATATTAATTGGGTATCATGTGATGTTTTGATGGCATGTATACATTGTATAATGTTTAAGTCAGATTAAACTACTCTCCTCAAATTTTCATTATTTTTTTCTGCTGTCTTTTTAATTTTAATAAAATAGAAAATTTCATATTGCATAGAGAGCAAGTCCATCAACCCATGGTTGATAAAATTTTAGAAATATTTTCTATAAAAAGTTTAGTGTTTGGGAATTAGTCTTTTATAACATTTCTACAGATACAGAGTTCCCATCCTCACCCCCATTCTTATTAACTTTTGAGAAATTTTAAAAATACAGAAAAGTACAAAAAATAAGACAAGATATCCATATTCCACAATCTAGAATTAGCCAGTATCTTCATATATTTACTTGCAATCTTCAAGAGAAGTGGATGTTTATATATAAAAAGCTGAAGCCCCCTCCCCACCTACCGTCCATACTCACTCCCACTGTCAAAAGTTTGGTCTGTATTTTTCCATTCATTACCAATATAAAGTATTGAATTTCATGAAGTTTTAATTCAAATTTACAAAAAGTCACTAAACTACATGCAAAATTCTGCAAATTCTTTTTCCCTCTCAATGAAGATTTTTTAGATCTTTCCGTTAATAGTATGTAGATCTCATTGTTGCATTGTACATATGTACAGTATCCCATCATAAGAACTTTTCCTTTTGTTCCTGATGGACATTTAAGTTGTTTCCAGTATTTGGCTACTACAAATCAAGGCACAACAAATTTCCTGGTATTTATCTGCTGAGAATATACACTCAACGAGTAGAACTGCTAAGTATTTTTAAATTTGTTAAGATGAAGAAATGTTCCCTACTTCCAAGGTCACAATCATTTTAGTATATGTCTTTTTTATATTTCTGTCTTCAGTTCCATGAATTTTTCTTGTGTGTTCATGGTCTATTTCCTTTCCCCTTCAGAGAGCAAATTACCTCCAAATAATTTTTAAATAGTTCCGTATTTCCTCATCTGATGGATTTCTTTATTATTGCAAGTTCTACTAAATGCATAGGTCTCTTTCTAGAATCTCTTTCCGTCTGCTGAATCAATACCACCAGAGTTTTAATACTTACAGATGATCATGCCATCTGTTGTGCCACTTCCTTTCTAACATAACTTATTCTTTTATTGAACTGGTGAACAACTTCGCATCTATGTTGATGGGGTAACAGGTGTTTTCTGTTCCAGAAAACAGTTTAGTGTTTAGTGGAAACTCATCTGTAGTTTCAGCATTAACCTTTACCATTGACTGTAGGGTGTTTTTTGTTGACAGTCTTTTCATTAATGTCTTCCTCTTCTATATAAATTTTCAGTTTCCTGAAAGTTGTTAGCACTTGTATAAGTTCACCTCATTTGTGATGCATTGCTTCAGAATGACTCTCCAAGGCACTGTGAGATATAATTTCTGATGTATGTGTTCCCATTTTGAATATATTCATGGGTTTTTACTGAGCATGAATTTTCTGGTGTCTAATATGGCGTGATTTTTGGCTGAAAGCTTTCCCACATTCACTGCACTGATAAGGCTTCTTACCTGTGTATTCCCAAAATGCAAAGCTAGGGTTGAGAATTGACAAAAAGCTTTTCCACGTTCATTACATCCACAGGGTTTCTCACATGTATGGCTTCTCACGTGAACAGCGAGAGATGAACTCTGAGAGGAGGCTTTTCCACATACATTGCATTCATAGGGTTCTTCTCCAGTATGAATGTTTTGATGCTTTATGAGGTACTTCTGGCCAGAAGCTGTTCCACACTCATTACATTTGAAGGGTTTCTTGCCAATATGAAATTTCTCATGTTCAGTAAGACTTGATTTCCCACTAAAGGTTTTCCCACAGTCCTTACATAGAAAGGGCTTCTCTCCCATGTGAGTTCTCTGGTGTCTGATGAGTGTGGACTTCTGAATGAAAACTTTCCCACAGTCTTTGCCCTCAAAAGGTTTCTTTCCAGGGTGGATTGTTTTCTGATGGGTAAGAAGATTTTCCTTCTGGCGAAAGGATTTGCCACCATCATTACATTCAAAAAGCTTCTCTTCACTGTGAGTGTTCTGATGTTTAATGACGTATTTGCTTTTGGCTAAAGGTCTTCCCACATCCATTACATTCAAAAGATTTCTCTATATTATGAAAACGCTCATGCTCAGTAAGATTGGATTTGTGGCTAAAGACTTTCCCACATAACTTATACACAAAGGGACTTTCCCCACTATTAATTTTCTGCTGGCTGAGGTGTGGCATCTGAATGGAAGTTTTCCCACATTCACAAGGTTTCTCTCCAATATGAATTTTTTAATAAATGAGGATTTAATTTTGGCTGAAAATAGGCCTCTCTGCATGACCCCCCAATGCAGAGGAAGAGATAAGGTTTGTGAGAAAATTATATCATACTCAGTTCATTCAGTTTTCTCTGCAATACAAATTTTCTAATATTCAAAGATATTCTGTTATAGTCACTGGTTTCTGTCCCGTGTGAATTTTCTGCTACTTGATGAGATCTGTCATTTAGCTAAAGGTGTTTCAGTGTTCCCTAGAAGCACAACGTTTCCCTTCAGCATGACTTCACTGTTCAACGAAATGTGATGTGTGGGTAAAAATTTTCTCACATTCATCAAATTCATAGGTTTTTTCTCCAGTATGAATCTTCTGCTATCAGAAGGGATGTACTTTTTTTTTTTTTTTGGAACCAGGGATTGAACTCAGGGACACTCGGCCACTGAACCACATCCCCAGCCCTATTTTGTATTTTATTTAGAGACAGGGTCTCACTGAGTTGCTTAGGGCCTCGCTAAATTGCTGAGGCTGGCTTTGTACTCGCGATCCTCCTGACTCAGCCTCCCAAGTCACTTGGATTATAGGCGTGCGCCACCACGCCCGGCTGGATGTACTTTTTATACTGAAAGTGTTTTCACACTGATTTACACTTATGGGGGCTATTACCATAAGAAATAAGTAATAGTAGAGGACTTACAGCTAGGAAAATTGGTGACTCTCCTGCCTTTCCTCATGGTTAAGTCTAAATGGTTTCAAACTCAAAACTTCAGAAATATTAAAAGAAATAAGTTCTGTGAACAAATGAAGAATTTTTCCAATTTTCTTATATTCACATCCTTTTTTCCTTAGTCTGTACTTTGGTGGATACAACTTGCTTCCGAAGTCTTAAATTGTTTCTCTGTCTGCTCATCATTTTCTCAGTCTTCTTCTGACAAGACTTCCACATTTTTCTCCATGTATCATCATCCACTTATCAGAGAAATCATTTGGCCTTTGGTTTTTTGGGATTGGCTAATCTCACTCAGCATGATCATCTCCAACTCCATCCATTTACCTGAAAATGCCATAATTTTATTATTCTTTATGGCTGAGTAATATTCCATTGTGTATATATACCACAGTTTCTTTATCCACTCATCTATTGAAGGGCATCTAGGCTGGTTCCACAATCTAGCTATTGTGAACTGAGCAGCTATGAACATTGATGTGGCTGCATCACTGTAGTATGCTGATTTTAAGTCCTTTGGGTATAGGCCAAGGTTGTGGGCTTAGGACCAGATTTCCTAAACATGACTCCCAAAGCACAAGACATAAAAGCAGGAATCAATGATTGGGATTGATTTAAATGAAAAAGCTTTTTCTCAGCAAAGGAAACAATCAGCAATGTAAAGAGAGAGCCCACAGAGTGTGAGAAATTCTTTGCCACACACACTTCAGATAGAGCACTCATTTCCAGAATCTATAAAGAACTCAAAAAACTTTACCCCAAGAAAACAAATAACCCAATCAATAAATGGGCTGAGGAAATGGGCAGACACTTTACAGAAGATCTACAAGCAATCAACGGATAAATGAAAAAATGTTCAACATTCCTAGTAATAAGAGAAATGCAAATCAAAACCACCTCGAGATTCCATCTCATCCCAATTAGAATGTCTATTATCAAGAATACAAGCAACAGTAGGTGTTGGCGAGGATGTGGGGGAAAAAAGTACATTCATACATTGCTGGTGGGATTGCAAATTAGTGCAGCCACTCTGGAAAGCAGTGCGGAGATTCCTTAGAAAACTTGGAATGGATCCACCATTTGGCTTTGAACTTGTGATCCTCCTGCGTCGGCCTTCAGACTTGCTGGGATTACAGACTTGAGCCTGTATTTTATAGTTTTTGTTGTAGAGATCTTTTATCTTTTTGGTTAAATTTATTTTATTTCATTTCATTTCATTTTTGTAGCTCTTGTAAATGATGTTGCTTTCTTGATCTCTATTTCAGATAATTGGCTATTGACATATAATAATGCTGTAGATTTGGGCAGGGGTGCCAGGATTGAGCTTGACCACTAAGCCATATCCCCAGCCCTATTTTGTATTTATTTAGAGTCAGGGTCTCACTAAGTTGCTTAGAGCCTTGCTTTTGCTGAGGCTGACTTTGAACTCTAGAGCCTCTTGCTTCAGCCTCCTGAGCTGCTGGGATTATAGGCATGTACCACTGCATCTGGCCAATGCTGCAGATTTTTAAATTTTGATTTTAATGTCCTGCAAATTTTCTAAATTTGCTTATTGGTTCTAATAGTTTTTTGGTAGAATCTTTGTTTTTTTGTTTTTGTTTTTGTTTTTTTTTAATCATGTCATCTGCAAACAGTGACAGTTTGACTTTCTTTTTGCCAACTTGGTTTTCCTTTATTTCTTTTGTCTGATTGTTCTTTCTGGCTAGGACTTCCACTACTTCATTGAACAAAAGCAGTGACAGTGGGCATCCTTAGCTTGTTCTAGATCTTAGAAAGTGTTCAACCTTTTTCATTCTGTAAATGTTAGCTGTTGGCTTATTAGATGGCCTTTGTTATATTGATATATATTCCTTCAAAATGTCCTTCAGTGTTTTTATCATGAAGGGGTGTTGACTTTTATCAGGTGCTTTTTTGCATCTCTTGAAATGATCTTGTGGGTTTTGTATTTCAGTCTGTTGATGTGATTTGTTGTGTTTATTGATTTATGTATTTTGAGCCATCCTTGGGTCCCTGGGATGAACCACTTGATGATGGTAAATAAAATTTTTGTGTGTGGTACTGGGGATTGAACCCAGGGCCTCACATATTCTAACCAAGTGCTCTACCACTGACCTATACCCAGAGCCCTTTTTAATTTTTATTTTGAGACAGGATCATGCTAAGTTACCCAGCCTTGCTTTGAATTTTTGACTCTCCTGACAGCCTCTGGACTAGCTGTTATCACAGGCATGACCATCATGCCTGATTTTGTATTTCTTTATGATTTAAACTTGCCAAAGGGTATATGTTCCTAATTTGTCCATTTTCTTTTGAGTTATCAAATGTGTTAGCATGTAATTGTTCATAATAATCTGCTATGTTCCTTTGTATTTCTGTGCTGTCAGTTGTAATGTGTCTGATTTTATTGGAGCATTGCTATGGTTTGGATAAGTATCTCACAAAGGTCCATGTGACAAAGGCTTGCTTCCTAACCCTTGGTCCTTTTGGGATGTGGTGGGGCCTTTAGGAGGTGAGTACTTACGGGAGGTCTCTATGTCACAGGGTTGTGCCTTTGAAGAGGACTATGGAATTCAGTTCTCTCTTTGTTCTTTTTCACTCCTTGACCATGAAGTAAGTGGTTTTGCTGCACATTTTGCTCCTATCATGATCTGCTGCTTCACCAAAGTAACGGGGCCACCTGATCATGTACTGAAACCTTAAAACTATGAGCCAAAATAAGTCTTTTATATCTCTTTGTTGATTATCTCAGATATTTGTTACAGTAATGGAAAGCTGACTAACTCAAGTTTTCTCTTTTTCTCAGTCTGTCAGTTCATCTTTTCAAAGATCCAGCTCTCTGATGAATCTTTTCTATTTATGTTTCCCTCTATATTGCATTTATTTCTTGTCTGATCTTTATTCTTTCCTTCTAATTTTGGGTTTGGTTTGTTCTTGTTTTTCTTATTCCTTGAGATGTGGTGATAGATTGTTGTTTTTGTTGCTGTGTTGAGATCTTTCTTCTGTTTTTTTGCAGTACTGGGCATTGAACCCAGGGGCATTCTACCACTGAGCCACATCCCCAAATCTTTTTATTTTTGTATTTTGAGACAGGGTCTTGCTGAGTTGTTCAGGCTGGCTTTGAACTTGAGGTCCTTCTGCCTTAGCCTCCCAAGTCACTAGGATCATAGGCGTGTGCCACCTAATTTCTTTTTTGATGTAGACATTAACTGCTATAAACAGTATAAAAAATTAACTTTTAATTTCTTCCTCAAGCTATTGGTTGTTCAAGAATAAGTTATTTAATTTTCATGTATTTGTTTTTTCCAAAGTTTTTCTTATTCTTGATTACTAGTTTTATTGCATTGTGCTCAGAAAAGATACTCAATATGATTTTAATTTTTAAAAATTTGTTGATACTCTTTTGGACTATCACATGATCTATCCTGGAGAATGTTCCTTGTACTGATCAGAAGAAAGTATATTTTTCAGCCAGTGGATGGAATGATCGATTAGGTTCATTTGTTCTAGAATGTAATTTAGTTCTACTCTTTCTATTCTGAGAACCTCAGAAAAGTGAGTAGTAAATTGTTACATTAAAAATATTCTTTATATCAAGTTGGGTTATTTGAAATTATGGTCTTTATAATATTTTTAAACAGGTTACCTTAAGAATGAATTTAGTTATGAGATTTTTATTCAAACTAACTGTATCTTTTCCAGATCAAATTTTCGCCGGTAGCTAAAAAGTTGTTTGTTGTAACTGCAGTGAGTGCTATATCTGTAGTTTTTCTGGCCCACCACTTTAAAAGAAAACGTGGAAAGAAGAAAGGAAAAATATTACCATGGGAACCAGAGCACCTCTTACTTGAATACACTAAAAGAGCAGCATCAGACAAAGGTATGTGGAAATAGTAGGAATTAGTAAACTAATAGGAATTAGTAAACTAATTCCTCAGAAGAAATTTCATGTGTAAATCATGGGTAGAATATAGTGATTTCAGTGTTTTAGTCTTCAAAATTTTTTCCTTAATATTTACCTCATAAGTACTTAAAACATTTTAGAAAGATTAGAAAATATAGAAAAGTAAACAAAAAATTAAAATCACTTGAAATTCCACTGTACAGAAATAGCTACTGATAGTGTCTTTCCATTTATATTTGCACTTAATTATATTGAGATGTAAAATTTGCTGTTATCTATAAGTAAATTTGTATAAGAATATCTTTCCAGGTCAATAAAAATATATCTTTACTACCAGCTTTATATATAATTTGGGTTAAATCTGTACAAATGTTCCCTAATTTATTTAATCATTTCCATATTGTTCACTGTAATATGTTCATCATTTTCTTATTTTGCACATATTTTTCTATTTCCTCAGAATCCAAAGTTGTAGAATTATTGCTGGATTTAAAAAATTTTGAAATTTTTTTAGAGATATTGTACATATTGCTAAATTGTAGCAATCAAAATAATTTCTTGAACATACTGGATTTATCAGCTTTTTATTATTTAGTATATGATGTGCTTTTGTCCAGCATATAAGGAGTGATGATTTGTACCAAGTGCAGTGAACACTGCAGTAGTGATCACTATCATTCACTGAAATTCTATTAGGTTTCAGATAGGCGCTGTGTATTTGGTGCTTTATTTAACTTTATAGCTGTCCTATGAATTAGGCTACAATTCTGTATGATTGTTTCCCTTTTAGAAATAAAGGAAAACTGAGGTAGGTAAGTTAAGTGACTTACCCATGGTCGTATAGCTTTAAAGTACAGAGATTTGAATCCAGAAGTGTCTTACCTGGTGTGTTAAGAAAAACTAAGATATGCCATCTGCCCTAGAAAAATGGATGGATGGGTGGAGGAGAGAGAAGTTTAAAAAACTGAATAATACAATGTGGATAAGGTTTAGATGTAATTCAGAAAAGGAAGTGCTTTTATATTGTTATAATGTACAGTTTGAACGTTAATAGTTGTCAGTAATTTTATAGTGATTACAGTAGACCATTCAAAATTGTCCTGATTAATTCGGGGAATATTTGACTCTTCATTTCAGAAGCAGATTTTAACAGCTTTAAAAACAATAGACATGTCAGTCTGGAATTGTGGCTTAGTGGTAGAGTGCTTGCTTCACACGTGTGAGGTATTGGGTTTGACCTTCGGTACCATATAAAAATAAAAAAATAAGTAAAGGTATTGTGTCTACAACTAAAAACATTAAAAAAATTAGAGATGTAAATATTTATAATGTCCATTTGATAATTTATGCAGGTGAATGGAGTATGTTTTAAAAATTAGAAGCTTTCTGAATGAATATAATAAACATTTCCAATTTTACCTGAAAATTATTATTGAAATTATTGATACTTTAAATATTAATATGTTTCTTAATAGGTTCAAGTTGTTCCAGTAGTAGACAGAATTTGACATTATCTTTAAGTTCCACCAAAGACAAAGGATCTCAGTCTTGTAACTTTGCTAATGGAGGACTTTTTAGTAAATACTCAGGTTCTGCACAGAGTTTGGCCTCTGTAAGTAAAAACATAGATATATTCTTATTACGTCTATTGTATGTCTCGTTATGTGTTAGTTTAAGTGTCACACACTTAACAGTTCTTAGTGTGGAAAGAACCTTATGAAATCAGCTGATTAAGTTTGCTTTCTTCAGGCAGGTGAAAGTATCTTTTTGCTAAATATTCAGACAGTTTGGTTCCAGGTTTCTTTGAGTGATATAGTCCATAGGATCCTATGAGAGTGTTTTTGATGTGAAAGTGATGCTTCAAAATTAGATGCTATACAAGAAGCTGTTTGATGCAGCCAGACTTTGTGCTATGTTACAAAAATCTCTTGATGAGCTTACTTAGGGAAAAGTATTTGACTTGGTGAAGACAAGTATGGGGTTCCTTACCTCCTCCTTTGCAGCATTCAAATAGTATTAACTGATAGGTGGAAGACCTCCTTAAAACCTTAATATAATATGGATTGACAAGTGAGGAGTGAAGTTTATATATTTTTAAATTATTTATTTATTTATTTCTGGTACTAGAGAATGAACCTAGGGACTCTTTACCCCTGAGCTACACCCCCAATCCTTTTTTTTTTTTTTTTTTTTTCTGAGACAGGGTCTCACTAAGTTGCTTAGGGCCTTGCTAAGTTGATGAGGCTGGCCTCAACCTTGGAATCATCCTGCCTAAGCCTCCTGAGTAACTGAGATTACAGGCATGCACCACTGCACCTGGCTTGTTTTTTTTAAAGAGATGGGGTTTTGATACATTGCCAGACTGACTGTGAACTACGTGGCCAAGTGATCCTTCTGCCTCAGCCTCCTGAGTACCTGGGACTATAGGCATGTACCACCATGCCCAGCAAAAATATAAATTTTTAAAGTCTTTTTTTTTTTTTGGCAGTGCTGGGGATTGAACTCAGGGTCTTGTGCTTGCAAAGCAAGCACTGTACCAACTGAGCTATATCACCAGCCCCAAATTTTTAAAGTCTTGTGGGTAGGAACGTTTAGATCAAAGGCCTGCAGACTTTCTGATCTATGAAACTGAACAGGATAACAAAGAATATGCCTGTTGCTCAGTGTCAGAAATACCTATTTAGAAATTTTTCAATTTAAAGTTGAAACTTTTGGGGCTGGAGTTGTGGCTCAGTGGTAGAACGCTTGCCTGGCATGCCTGGGGCCCTGGGTTCAATCCTCAGCACCATATAAAAATAAAATAAAGGTATAACTAAAAAATATAAAGAAAGGAAGTTGAAGCTTTTTAATTAGAATTAGATATGGGGAATTTCATGATAGTGATATACCATGTCTTCAGAATCACTATACTGTACTTCTTCAACCGGCTTCATCCTTTTCCTTCCAGGGCTGTGAACCCAGGTTTCTGCATGGATTTTCTGCCTTGTAGGCAGTAGGTTACAAGTACCTAAATTATGGTCATGTTAACAGAAATAGAAAGGAGGAGGAAGCATCTAAAAACACTTAGTAACTGGATATGAGACATGTTGGAGATGACTTCCTATTTTTTAGTTTGATAAATTATGGGAATGGTAAATATTCGTGAACTTGGAAGGAGGAGGAACTTTTGTTGTGGGAAAATGCTGAACTTCTTTTTATGATATAATCAATTTGAGATGCCACCAGAAAAACCAGATGGAATCAACTAATAGGCAGAAGAAAAGATGGGTCCAGATTTCTCAAAAGAAAACATAATTGGAATTAGGGATTTATAAGTCATTTGCATAGAGATGATTGAAATATGACAGTGAACCTTGCTAAGGAAGGGTATGTACAATAATGATACACAATTTTAATTCTCATTTGCAAAGAGTCAGCATCATCAAACATTTTATAAGGGAAACAAGCTAGGTAACATTACAAAAATAACTGCTTGATGTTTTCTGGAAATAACTGATTTATGTTCAAAATATGTTTTACTTGTGTATTTTTGGTCAAACGGACTCAGAATATTTAGGGTCATATGAATCCTAAGTTTGCTTGAATATAATCAGAATTATTTCTTCAGGCAAAAATTGCATTGATTGTTTTCTCTGATATAGCATTTATGTAAATAATTAATAAACATAAATAAACATTCTATCCAAGAAAGATTTTCAAGTAACTTTTGTCAATCTTACTTTTAGGTCCAGAGTGTCAATTCCTGCCATAGCTGTGCTTGTGGAAATTCTAATTCCTGGGACAAAGCTGATGAAGATGATGTTAAACTTGTAAATATTCCTGTGACCACTCCTGAGAACTTATACTTAATGGGTAAGAATAACATGATCAAGGCTTAAGATATTGTGCTCATATTTAATTTGAAACTAAAACAACTGAATTGTCTCAAGAAAAGCAACTATAATTTTAAAATGTTATAGATGTTGAATCTAGTCTACATAACTACTTTGTTAATTTCCTGACATAACAAATTGCCACAAATGTGGTGACTTAAAACAGTTACAATTTATTTACTCAGAGTTCTGGAGGCCAGAAATTGGAAGTCTTTATTACTGAGATGAAATCAAGGTGGAGGCCTAGGGGAGAGTACATTTCTTGTCTCTTCCAGCTTCTTGTGACTGCCAGCCTTCCTTGACTTGTGGAATTCCTCGACATTACTCCATCTCTGCCTTGGTCTTTCTGTTGCATATCAAATCTCCCTTCACCTCTCTCTTGAAAGGACGCTTGTGCCAAGGGCAGTGGTGCATGTCTGTAATCCCAGCGATTTGGGAGGCTGAGGCAGAAAGATTGCAAGTTCAAATCCAGCCTCAGCAATTTAGCAAGGCCCTAAGCAACTCCCTGTCTTTAACACATAAAAAGGGCTGGGGATGTGACTTAGTGGTTAAATGTTCCTGGGTTCAATCCCCAGTAGCAAAAAAAAAAAAGGACACTTGTAATTGGATTTATGATCCACCAGATAATCTAGGATAATCTCTTGTTAGGATCCTTACCTTAATTGCATCTGCAAAGACCCTTTTTTCTTATAAGGTAGAACAAATTCTGGAAATTAGGACCTTGAATTTTTGTGTGAACATCATTAAACCTACTACATTAACCTAACCTAACAACTTTTCTCCAATAATCTAGCTGAGTCCACTTTACTTAATCTGTTTTATCTAGCTATCATTTTTATTTTTCCTATATGCAGAAAAATTAAATAGAAAGAAAACCTTCTGTGTATCCCATCACAGCATTATTCTTGACCACAAACATGTCCAGGGAGCCTCACTGGAGCCCTGTGCGGGGGGGGGGGGGGGGGAAAAACAACAAAAAAAACCCTGAACCTGCTATTGAATCAGAACATTCAAGTACTTTTCCCTCCCTAATATTTTGCAATGTATTTTAGGCTACATTCCTTTTAAATAAAAAATAACCCCCCAAATCTTTGATATGGCCCTGGTGAGCAGCATAAGAGTTGTCTTGGTAGAAGACTGCATGCTTTTAGGGTATTCCCATTGTCTAAAATACTTAGGCTATATCACCTCTAGTGGTATTACAGTGGGTTCTTCTGCAAAGGGGAAAGGAAGAATAGTTCTTCTATCATTTTCTCCAAAGGTCAACAGAGAATTAAGCTCTCTCTGTTTCTAGAACTCTGTCTAGTATATCTTCACTCACAGATTCTATTAGAATACTCAATATTGGAATTGAAGAAAAGTAGAGTAAAACCAGAGAAGCTGCACTTGGATTTTCTGTATCATACATTTGGATTGGTAGGAGCCCTATGGGTCACCTAGTCTAGTCACTTATATGTTGTTTCAATTCCCTTTCCAAAACTGACATTCTAAAAAGATCAGTGACTTGTCTGGTGGCACACAACTGTAATTCCAAGCAGCTCAGGAGCCTGAGGCAGGAGGATCATGAGTTGAAAACCAGCCTCAGCAACTTAGCGAGACCCTGTCTCAAAATAAAAAATATAAAAAAGAACTGGGGATGTGACTCAGTGGTTGATTGCCTCTGGGTTTAATTCCCAGTACCAAAAAGAAGAAGAAGAAGAAGATTGGTGACTTATATTGACTTCCTGTTACAAAACTGATGAGATATGGTGGTCTGGGTTATGTTCCACAGTGAGGAGGAACATAGTACTTTGGGAAGTACTGTGTTCACCTATTTTGGACAATTCTGGTCTTAGGTAATTCTTCCTGTGTTCAGCCAAAATAATTGGATGGATAGAGAGGGGATTGTGTAAGGAAAGGAAAAATAAATTAGAGTTAGATAGCCTACAGAAAGGAGGATAGATAAAATTGTCATTGCCTACCCCTGCAGAATACTGGGGATTGAAGTGTGGTGGTGGTTGGGTACCACTGAGCTACACCCCCAGACCTTTTTTTTTTTAATATTTTTTAGTTGTTGATAGACCTTTATTTAACTTAATTACTTATATGTGGAGCTGAGAATTGAACCCAGTGCCTCACACATGCTAGGCAAGTGCTCTACTGCTGAGCCACAACCCCAGCCCCACCCCCAGACCTTTTTATATTTTATTTTGAAACAGGACCTCACTAAGTTGCACAAGTTAGCCTTGAAATTGGGATCCTCCTGCCTCAGCCTCCCAAGTAGCTAGAATCACAGGTGTGCTGTGCCTTGCTACAATTATCTTTTAAGTGCATAAGATTTTTAGAATGAAAATCAAAAGGATAATTTTTGCTATAGAAAATCAAACAAGTGAGCTGGGGTTGTGGCTCAGTGGTAGAGTGCTTGCCTGGCATGTGTGAGGCCCTGGGTTCAATTCTCAGCGTCGCATATAAATAAACAAAATAAACATCCATTGACAACTAAAAAATTATATATATTTTTATATATATGTAAGTATATGTATATTTTATATATATTTATGTATTTTTTCTTTATATGTATATATAAAGAAAATCGAACAAGAATAAGTTCTGCATTGCATGTGAAGATGATTTTGTTTCATGTTCTGCATTATACAAATGAGTAAAGAAATGTCTTTAGAGGAGAGGTATTCTTTATCTTCCCTTAAAAACATCTTCATTATGACTTGTCCAGATTTTTAAGGAACTTTTAAAGATTTTTTTATTTTAATGCAGAGAAGTTGAAGTTTTAATATATTTTAGTTTTGGTTGAAGTGCATAATAATTTTAGTCAACTTTTTTTTCACCTGGAGAAAAAGAGGTATATCTCACCTTTTTTCCCCCAAAAGCTTTCTCTCAGTAAGGATATATAATTCCTGCTTGGCATATAATTAACCCTTTATGGGTTCGTTTGGTGTCTTGCAGATTTTTAACTATTTTACCAGTTTATCAATCTAAATCAGCAAATGGGGAGAACAATGATTTAGACCATCCTTTGGGATGGTAAATACTTCATTTTGTAGTTTATGTTGTTGTTTTTTCTCTCACCTTTACTTCCTTCTCCTTAGAACTTATAAACCTTATCACTTTTTTTTTTTCTTAATAGCACTACTAGAGATTGAACCCAGGGCATCGCACATGCTGTATAGCACTGTATCACTGAGCTATAAACCACATCTCCAGCCCTTTTTATTTATTTATTTATTTATTTTTGTGACAGGATATTGCTAGTTGCCTCGTTGGCCTGAAACTTGTGATTTGCCTCTCTTAACTTCTTGAGTAACTGGGATTACAGATATGCACCTTCATGCCTGGCACCTGATAGTTTCTTATAACTAGTTTTCTTCTGTATTCCTGTCAGTTTTCTTTGTAGTTAAGGGAGATATTTTGAATCAGTTTCCAAGTTATGTCACTATAAAAATTAGCCATTAATATTGAATTTTTGATGAATTGATAATGATCTAGAAAAATTCTGAACAAAATCACATTGGCCATTTTCTCTTTGATTTTTGGTTGAGTAGAACTGCAGACTCAGAGTATATTGGGGAATTTAAGCTCAATGAAATAATAAGCATAACATTATTCTTTAATGCCAAAATTTCATTAAACTGTGCTATTGAAGATAACTATGAAAACATTTCAGAGCTGGGCACGGTGGCGCATGCCTGTAATCCCAGCGGCTTGGGAGGCTGAGGCAGGAGGATCATGAGTTCAAAGCCAGCCTCAGCAACTTTGCAAGGCCCTAAGCAACTCAGTGAGACCCTGTCTCTAAATAAAATAAAAAATAGGGCTGGGGATGTGGCTCTGTGGTCAAGAACCCCTGAGTTCAATCCCTGGTGCCAAAAAAAAAAAAAAAAAAAAAAAACCCAAAACATTTCAGACCCCAAATAATTTTATTTTGACATTGGTTTTACTCACTTACCATTATTCTGTTCCTACTTTTAGGTATGGAATTGTTTGAAGAGGCATTGCGTCGATGGGAACAAGCTCTAACCTTTCGCAATAGACAGGCTGAAGATGAAGCCTGTGGTTCCATTAAACTGGGTGCTGGGGATGCCATTGCTGAAGAAAATGTAGATGTAAGGGTAATTTACTCAAGACTGATCTTCATAACATTGGTAGACTCAATTATTTTTAATGTTGATTCAGTGTATTTGCTTTCAGTGGCATCTACTGGAACTTTTTACCCCTCCCTCAGGATTGTATGGGATATTTCTTTTTGGGTGTTTTCTGTTCAGTTAGTTGCCATTCATCAAGTTTCCTTACTTTCCTAGGATGTGTTGAACAGACAGATATAATTCTTTTTCTTTTTCTTCCCCCCAGTTCTGGGGATTGAACCCAGGACCTCAAACATGCTAGGCAATTGCTCTACCACTGAGCTATATTGCCACCTGAGCAGATAAGATTTCAAAAGGAATTTTTAAAATCTGTCTTATGCTTTGGATTTAATTACACGCTATTATAATTCATAAAATATCACATAGAAGTAAAATTAGATTGGTCCTTAATGATCATTTAGGTATATTAGTAGTTCTCAAACTTGAGCATACATCTGAATCACCTGGAAAGGCTTGTTAAAACACGAGTTTATGGGCCTCTGCCCAGTGTTTCTAATACTGTAGAATTGGGGTGGATCATGGGAATTGCATTTTTGTTTATGTTGCTAGGCCTTTATTTTATTCATTTATTTATATGTGGTGCTAAGAATTGAACCCAGTGCCTCACACATGCTAGGCAAGTGCTCTACCACTTAGCCATAACCCCAGCCCCAGGAATTGCATTTTTAATAAGTTCTCAGATGGTAACTGTGCTGCTGGTCCAGGGATCTTACTTCAAGAACCCCTGATCTAGTCTAACTCCCCAGTTTTACAGATAATGATACTAAATCCCCGATAACTGAGATAATTTTGCCAAAGACATAGCGAAAACCCAGGCCTTATGATTTCTGTAGCACCCTTTCTACTGCCTAACAGTAGGTTGGAGTTTGTTTTCATTTTTGTTTTTGGCAGTACTGAGGATTGAACTCTACCACTAAGCAACATTCTAGCCCTTTTATTTTTTATTTTGAGACAAGGTTTCACTAAGTTGCCTTTCTGCCTCAGACTTCCGAATAACTGGAATTATAGGCATGTGCCACCATGCTCGGCTAATGGTTTTATGTCCTCCTTTTCACCTGCATTAAGTAAACATTTTATGTGTTTAGAATTTTAACATTAAAATCTAATTTGCTGTATGTATTATTCTCTCTTTGCAGGATATTATTAGTACTGAATTCATCCATAAACTTGAAGCTCTGCTACAAAGAGCATATCGTCTCCAGGAGGAGTTTGAAGCTACCCTTGGGGGATCTGATCCTAACTCCCTTGCTAATGATACTGGTAAGATAGATCTTTTATCTGTTTTTTATGAAATGAATAATTTTCTTCTTTTATATTCTTGAAATCACTTGCTTATCAGGGCCTTTCAACCACTAAGCTACTTCCCCAACCCTTTTTTTAATTTCAAAACAGGGTCTTGCTAAGTTGTTGAGTTTGAACTTGTGATCCTTCTGCCCCAGCATCCTCAGTTACTGGAATTACAGGTGTGTGCCACCATGCCCAACTCTAAGAGAAGGAATTTTTTTTTTTTTTTTGAGTGGTGCCAGGGATCAAACCCAGGGCTTCATGCATGCTAGGCAAGCATTGAACCTCTGAGATAAACCCCCATCCCTGAGAGAAGGAATTTTAAAATAATTCAAATGTAAAATGAAAATAGAACAACTGAAAAATGTAGGAAAGTGGTAAGGAAATGAACAGAAAGGAATAGGAAAAATTATAAATATGAGGAGGGAAAATGAAGGGGACCCTGAGACTTTTAAGGTCTTACTCTAGGAATGTTTTATCTACTGTCCTAATCTACTTGCAGTTATTCCAGACTCATGGTAAAGATTATGTGAGTGTGTAGTTATTGCTTTTTTAGTCTTGTAATGTGCATTTCAGATTTGGTGTTATTTGGCATGCCCAAAATTTGTTTTTATCTGTAGCTTCTTTAGAGGTTGGCAGGGTCCTCAGGTTTCTTCAGATTATAAAGATTTCTTAGAAACTACCTCAGATCATCTGCTTTAGGTTCTCATTGCCTCTAGACAGGAAAACCCCTGGGCCAGTTGTTTAATTTTGGGAGGTCTTCAAGTTGTTTCTGAGGAAATTATTGTTAGTTTGAAATCCTAAATAGATAGGATTTTAGAACAGGATCCATAATCAATCCAGACATTCAGTTAACTTGGATTTGAAATGAGTTCCTCAGCCCACTCACATCTTAACCTAGCTGCCATTGGCTGTTAGACTAGCTTGCTTTTCCCTGCAGCTTTGAAGGGCCTTTGCCTACTTTTGTTCTGGAGAGTCCAGTTGACACAAAGCTATTGTATTTTGTTCCTTCTTAAGACTTGTTTGGATATTGCAGGTTTCCATTTTTGAACTTTTGGATCGAAAGAACTGACTGCTATGGCTAAGTAAGGGAGTAGCTTTGTTTTCTCTGTTGTTTGAAAATAACCAAAATTACTTAGAAGTCATTTAGCTTTCCTCATTCTCCAAGTCCAAATTCGTTTTATACATTTAATTTGTATTATTGGCAGGCAACTTATAGTTAGTGGTCATACATGAAGAGAGCCTCACAAGTGCCTTCAGAGGCTCAGGGGTGAGTCTCAACCAAGTATCAATGTGACTTCAGTGAATACTTCATTGTTTTGGAATCAGCTTTGTCTTACTTGAAGAAATTAATTATTTTTTCTTTTGGTACTAGAGATTATACCCAGGGCCTTATGCATCCTAGACAAGCATTCTACCACTGAGTTACATCCCAACCCTTTATTTTATTTTTATGACAGATCTCCCTAAGTTGCCCACACTAGCCTTTAACTTGTGCTTCTCCTTTGTCAGCCTCTTGAGTGACTGGAATTATAAAAGTATGCCACAATGCCTGGCTCTCTTAAGAATTTGGTAGGGGCTGGGGTTGTAGCTAAGTGGTAGAGCGCTTGTGCTTGCCTAGCATGCGTGACGCAATGGGTTTGATTGTCAGCACTGCACATAAATAAAATAAAGGTCCACTGACAATAAAAAAAAACAAAAAAGAATATGGTAGGTGTTCATGGTTGGAATATTTGTTAGCCACCATCTTGTGTGTGTATGTTTGTGCATGTGCATGCATGTGCATGGTACTAGAGATTAAATTCAGGGGTACTCTACCACTAAGCAACATCCCAGGTCCTTTTAATTTTCTATTGTGAGACAGGGTCTTGCTAAGTTCCAGGCTATTCTCAACCTTGTGATCCTCCTGCCTTAGCTTCTCTAGTCTCTGGGATTACAGGCATGAGCCATCACACCCAGTCTGTTACATTATTTTTAAGCTCTTATGCACCCAGAGTTCTGGCTTAAACAATGATTGTTCTATCCCTCTTATTTTAGAAGTCAGACAGTTACAGACAAATGAAGATTTGAATCAGTTCTCTAATAATGAAAATGTGTTTACTTGATTTGTGAGGTTTAGTATTAGATGTGAAGTGTTGAAATCACTAGGGGGCAGCACATTTATCTACATTTTGAATACCTATGAGTCATAAATGCCATTGTGTAGCTTGTAGCACTGGGAGTTAAATTTAGGTCAACACTTTCTGGCACGTTTTTGTGTGCACCTGCTACTGTGACTCAGTGATAGAAAGCATGAAGGTTATGCATGGAAGATTTAAATAACGTTAGCACGAATTTCCATTACTGTGTAAGTTCTTTTAGTTAATAGCTAAATACTAGGTGTGTTTGTAGTTTTTTTCCTCCAGAGGCTTATATTTTGTTAATTTTGTTACAGTTTTTAGAGATTTAACCAAGATCCTTCAATATGATTTCAGTGATAGATGGTTTAGCTTAGTAGTTAGGAACATGAACTTTATTTTTTAAATTGGTCTAATTAGTTATACATGGCAGTAGAATGCATATTGACACATCATTCATAAATGGAGTATCACTTATTCTTCTGGTTGTACGTGATATAGAATCACCACACCGGTCACGTATATGTACATATGTGTGTGTGTGTGTGTGTGTGTATAGGTGTATATATATATATATATACCTATATATATGCACATAGGGTCATGAAGTCTGATTCTTTCCGATATACTTCCTACCCCCATACCCCCTCTTCTCCCCTCCCTTTACTCCCCTCTCTCTAATCCAGAGTACCTCTCTTCTTCCCTAGCCTCCCCTACTTTTATTGTGAATTAGCATCCACAAATCAGAGAAAACATTCGGCCTTTTGTTCTTTGGGATTGTCTTATTTTGCTCATATTCTCTGACTCCATCCATTTACTGGCAAATGCCATAATTTTATTCTTCTTTAAGGCTAAGTAATATTACATTGTGCATATGTGCCACATTTCTTTATCCATTCATCTGTTGAAGGGCACCTAGGTTGGTTCCATAGTTTAGCTGTTATGAACTGACCTGCTATAAACATTGATGTGGTTGCATCACTGCTGATTTTAAGTCTTTTGGGTATGAACCGAGGAATGGCATAGCTGGGTCAAAGGCTTAAATTCCAAGTTTTCTTAGGAATCTCCACAGTGGTTGCACCAATTTGCAGTCCCACCAGCAAAGTATGAGTGTACCTTTTTCCCCTACATCCTTGCCAACATTTATTATTGCTCGTATTCCTGATAATTGCCATTCTGAATGGAGTGAGATGAAATCTTAGAGTAGTTTTTATTTGCATTTCTCTAATTGCTAGAGATTTTGGACATTTTTAAATTTATTTGTTGATTGATTGTATTTCTTCAGTGATGTGTCTGAGGAATATGAACTTTGAAGGCAGCCCAGCATAGCTTCGACTCTTGGCTCTACCCCTTTTATTTACTATAAATACTTAAGCAAGCCTTGACCTTTGTTAGACTGTTTCATTATAAGATGCAGGACTATATGAGATTAACTCTGTTGAATTGTGAGGATTAAATGAGATAACATGTATTTATGTTTAGCATAGACAAAGTGACCACTTTATTATTGATTTATTATTGAAATTATATTCTAGCTGTTTAAAAAGATCTATTGTAAGATGATTTAAAAATTATATGATTACAGGAAAATAGAAGTAACATGTTTATTGCTTCTTTTTTGAAATTTTTTTTT
The DNA here is from genome assembly GCA_020662805.1 of Glaucomys volans. Taxonomy (NCBI): domain Eukaryota; kingdom Metazoa; phylum Chordata; class Mammalia; order Rodentia; family Sciuridae; genus Glaucomys; species Glaucomys volans. The sequence goes on from JAJEJO010000140.1 coordinate 339,340, forward strand.
GTTGTCGATGGACCTTTTATTTATTTACATGTGATGCTGAGAATTGAACCCAGTGCCTCATACATGCTAGGCAAGTGCTGTTCTACTTTTTTGTGGGAATTAATTTGATTTTATATTATCATTATAATATATTTGCATTTACTGAAACAAGATATTTAAGTGACATTTAAAGTGATTTTTTTGGGAAAGTAAAACAAGATATTAAATCTTTTTCTCTGTTAGAAAAAATGTCATCTCAAACAGTATTACCCTATGTATATAAGATTACATATATATATTACATATACATATAAGATTATATGAATCGTGTGAATATACATTGTGAAAAAAAAGAAATATTCCCTGCTATATAATTATATCAAAATGGGTTCTACTGTTATGTATAATTAAAAAGAACCAATAAAAAGAAGAAGAAAAAAGGATTTGCAAAAGTGATTATACGTACCTAAGATTATTTGCTTTCCTTGATGTCTGATATTGTGCATAGGAAGAAAACAAAAAATGATAATGGATATACTTCCTCCTGCTAGTCCATCCATTTGTTTAGTAAATTCTGTCAATTCTGCCTCCATTCATTCACTCTTTTTTCTGAACCTTCATTAATATTTTGCTTGGGTTTAAAGGTTCTATTTGGACTCCTTCCTGTAGTACATCTATGTCTTTCCCTGGAGTTACCTTCTTGGTGCACAACTCCTATTTTGTCACTTCCATGTTCTCAGAACACTTTTCCAACTTTTTTATTTTTTTATTTTATTTTTTGCTGTTTCCATTATAACTTCAGCCAAATTTGACAGTCTTTTCTAACTGAAATTTCTAAGCTTTTAGTTATATAGTCAACTCCAGTTTTTAGTAAAATTTCCTCTTTTTCTTTTTCTTCTTAAATATTTTTAGTTGTAGATGGACACAATGCCTTTATTTTATTTATTTAATTTTTTCATGTGGTGCTGGGGATCGAACCCAGTGCCTCACATGTGCCAGGCAAGCACTCTACCACTGAGCCACAACTCTAGCCCCTCCTCTTTTTCTTTTTCCTTTCTTCCGCTGATACTGTTCCTTTGCACAGTTCATCATACTCTAAACCTTCTTTTTCTCTTTTTATTTTGCCTATAGAACAAAATTCTATTCAAAACTATTTCTTTCCTGCATTTATATCTGCATTTCAAGCCAAAGTAAACCCCTCTGACCTTTCTCTGTTCCTTCATAATGGCATTTGTTGGTCTTGGATACCATTCAGAGATTCATATGTCTTTGGGCTCTGGATAAATTGAGAACACAAAAGCATTTAAATTTTAAAAAATTTATACGTTATGGTATTAACTTTTTAAAATTCTACAACAACTTCTCTTCATAAAAATCATGTGGAGAAGAGATGGGAATGCAGAGCAGATAGCTAACACACTTACCAGTCAGCTGTTTAGGGATCCCCTGCCTGCCCCTGCCTTACCGTTCTTGGCAATACTCTGTTCAGCAGAGGAGAATGAGATCCAGCACAAAAGTGATGGATATGCAGGCCCAGACTTTTCTCTAGAAGGTCTGACAGGGAGAGATACTAGTGTACACTCAAAGCCATGCAGTGAATAAAAACTGTATCTTATTTTCTTCCATATCCTTAATGGCACTCAGGTTCTTAGCATTAGCTACATTATTCTTCCCATAGGGAAGGGTAAACGAAGAGGTGAAGGGCACAACTTAAAATGTAAATCAGTATAATATACTTTAAAAAATTTTTAGACCTCTAAATATACTTTTTTTCAAAACATCTGTTTCTGTAAACCACTGGATATCTTAGTTCCAGGTAGTCCAGATTTAAAATGGGTCCTATTTAAAGGAAGTGGTATGTAATGGAATTGCATCTTCATTATTGATTAGATTTTTTTGGAATGTATCTGTTGACTTTATTTTTTTAACTATGTATTATAGGGGCTGGGGTTGTGGCTCAGTGGTAGCGTGCCTGCCTGGCATACATGAGGCACTGGGTTCAATTCTCAGCACCACATAAAAATAAAATAAAGATATTGTGTCCATTTATAACTAAAAATATTTTTAAAAAATATGTATTATAGTTATACATAATATTTGGGTTCATTTTGGCATAATTTTATAAGCATGGAATATAATTTGCTCTAATTCAGTCCCAGTGCTTCCCCTTTCCCTTCCCTCCTTACTCCCCCTGTTTCCTTTCCTCTACTCTACTGATCTTTTATGTCATTTATAGTGTTTTTAAATTAGTGCATTATAGCTATACATAAAGGTGAAATTCTCTGTGGTATATTCATATATGTACCTAGGATAATTTGATCAGTGTCATTCCATTGTTCCTCCCTTTTCTGTCCTCTCTCACTCCCCGCCCAGTCCCCTTTCTCTCCTCCACTGATCGTTCTTCTATTTTCATGGAATTCTGCCCCCTCCCTCTTTTCCCTTACTTTGGTCTAGCTGGATCTGACTCATTTCATGCAGCTTGATGTTCTCCAGTTCCATCTATTTACCAGCAAATACCATAATTTGATTCTTTATGACTGAGTAAAACTCCATTGTGTATATATACCACATTGTCTTTATTCATTCATCTGTTGACAGCCATCTGGACTGGTTCTATAAACTTGACTATCATGAATGGTGCTGCTATAAACATTGAAGTAGCTGTGTCCCTGTATAACATGCCAATCTTAGTTCTTTTGGATCAATACCAAGGAGTGGGGTAGCTGGCTATATGGTGGTTTCATTCCTAGTTTTTTTGTTGTTGTTGTTATTGTTTGTTTGTTTGTTTTGGTACCAGGGATTGAACCTAGAGGTGCTTAACCACTGAGTCACATCCCCAGCCCTGTTCATTTTTTATTTTCAGATAGGGTTTCACTAAGTTGCTTAGGGCCTCACTAGGTTGCTGAGGTTGACCTTAGCCCTTCTGCCTCAGCCTCCCTGTTTGCTGTGATTACAGGTGTGGGTCACCACAACTGGCTCCATAATATACTTTTTGAAGGATGGACTGGAAGTCCCCTATGAAATCGGAAGGTGGTGAAGGTTTAAAGGTTTCCTCAATTGGTGTTGAATACTGTAAGCAGTATAATTGTAATTATTTCTGTACATATAGTCTCTTATACTAGATATTAAATTTCTGTGGTTAGAGGCATATTTAGTTTTTTGATTATTTTCAATGCCTTGTAATGTTGCTTCAATGTACTATAGATAATTAATAGGTCTGTGGATTTTTTTTTCTACCAGGAATTGAACTCAGGGGCATTTAACCACTCAACCACATTCCCAGCCCCTTTTTTGTTTTTATTTAGAGACAGGATCTCACTGAGTTGCTTAGGGCCTCACTAAGTTGCTAAGGCTGTCTTTGAACTTGAGATCCTCCTGCCTCAGCTTCCTGAGCTGCTGGGATTACAGGTGTGTGCCATTGTGCCCAGCAGGTGTGTGAATCTTATCAAGATGTTTATTAGAATCACTCTGCAGCTTTTATTTATTTTATTTTTTTAAATATATCAATTATTTAACTAGGTTCTTGGTAAAACATTTAGAACACTAATTTGTGGTGATAAATTCCCTTTGTTAGAGCAAAAACTGATTTCATGTAGTCCTGGAGCTAAGGAATAGCTTTGATTTGGGGTACAATTTGTGAGTCCATAGCTTTCAGATCAACCTTGTGCTGCTCTGTAATCTCATATTTCTCTTTCTCTGTGTCGAAGATTTCACTTTCCTGATGTCTGGGCTTCTGCAACTGTTACTTCTTGAAGTAAGCATCAGTGAGGTGTTGCAGGATTTTCCCATTGCTGATATCAATCTTTGCAGAGGTGGCTATGACAAATTTCTGGTGTGTTCTATGCAGAGGAATTTGATTGATTGACAGAGGTCCCAGTCACAAGTAGCAAGCCACCGCTCAGCTGCTTCAGGAAAACCACTGTCTTATCTCTGTGGTATCCCGTGATGATGATCAAGATTGTCCCAGGAGTGATGTTGGCTTTCAGTTTTCTCAAATGCTGACTGAAGGGTTTTTTGCCTTGGCTCAACAGCTTTCGAGGCACATCTTCAGTACACTAGTGTCTAGTCATTTGCAAAGCTTAAACACCCTGGTATCACCGTTCTTGTCACCATCAACTGGTTTTGTGACAGTAGCAAGAACATTCTCCTCCTTCTCTTCCTTCTTTTCAACCTTGGATTTAGCAACTGAGTACTTCCTCTTGTACATGGCCTTTTGGGAATACCTAGCAGATTGGGAGCAGCGGCCAATTCCTCTAACCAGGACAGGGTTTTGGCTGCAGTGGGGCTCCCCTTTCTTGGGTTCTTAGCCTTAGTCATCAGTTTTTTGTTTTGTTTTGTTTTTTTTTCTGTCGTGTGCCAACTCAGGGGCACTCGACCACTGAGCCACATCCCCAGCCCTACTTTGTATTTTATTTAGAGACAGGGTCTCACTGCTTAGTACCTTGCTTTTGCTGAGGCCAGCTTTGAACTCTCCAACCTCCTTTCTTAGCCTCCTGAGTCACTGGGATTACAGGCACCCAGCTAGAGTCACCCTTTTAACTTTGCCAGCGGCATCAGCCTTCTTGGCTCCAGGTTTCTTCTCCTAAGTGTCTAGCTTCTCAACCTTTTCACCTGCCATCTTGCAAGATGGGAAAGAGAACTAAGTCCCCCTGCAACTTCTATTAAACAACATCCAAGGCTTTGATTCAGACCCATTAAAATTGAAACTTTGGAGTTAAGGCTATGAAATAGATGTATTTCGTAGTTTAGCAGGGAATTCTCATGTGCATTACTGCTTAAGAGGTCCTTGAAATAATATTTGAAAGATAGATGTATGGGTGGATTGTTGGATAGGTAGATCACATGGTGACATTAGATATTCTGCAATAAGTTTAAGTAAATTAGTGCTAAAATTTCAGATACATTTAAATTTAAATGTGGTGGTAGCCAATGGACAGCTGCTGAAAAGAATCCTAGAAGATTATAAAATTTAGAGATATGGGAATAAATTTAGTCTTGAGATTTAAAGTTAATAAGTTGAGTTCTATTGCTAGGGCAAAATTGAAATAGTTGCTGCAAGGGCTGATATTTTTAGGTACAGTGGTGTAGTCATAAGTGGAGTATTCATGGGGGTAATATTATTAGAGATAAAGAATCCAGCAAAATACTGCCAATTACTTATGAACACAGAACTTTAGTGTATTTTTAGTGAAGTAGAAATTTAGCCAAAATGCATTTCTCAACTGCGATGAAGAAAATGTAAAGTATGGTTCATATCTATTCTCATTTAAGCCTCCAATTTGTAGTTATAATAAATTAAGACATTAAATTACTGAATATCACCAAATTATTCTCTAATGCTGGTGCCAGTTAAGTTTATTTCTCTGTATAAAAATTGAAAGCGTATTGCTACTTTTTTCCTTCCCTCTTTTCCTCTTGGTAAGGTTTCTTGGTGGTGGTTGGGGTTTTGTTTTGTTTTGTTTTGTTTTTTAAAGTTCTCATGCCTGGCTGGGGTGTCGTGCACATGTAATTCTAGCTACTGGGGAGGCTGAGGAGGCAGAGGGATTGAGAGTTCAAGGTCAGTCTGGGCAACATAGTGAGACCCCCATATAAAGAAAAAAAAAAAAGTTCTCATGCTTTTTCCTTTTCTTCAAAATGAAAACTCATAGAAGTGTATAGAATACCTTTGAAGTTTTATCACATACTAATGTTTTGCCAAATATATTTAAGATTTTTTAAACAAAGAACTATCATTGAAGGTATAGTTGAAGGAACCTGTGAAATTTCCCAAATTCTGTTTCTTTTTCTGGAGATATTGTTTTGGTGTTTATCATAAACCTGGACTTGTATACATATATAGATAATGTTCCAGTGTTCTTCTGTGTGTTTCCTTATGTACATTTACAGGGTTCCTCCAAGATATTAATGTGGTAATGATTCATTAGTGGTAGTAAAATCAGTTTGTCAAGTTGCAGCCAACATTAAAATAAATGTACACACACTCCATATGCATCTTGTACACACCTACACATATAACACATACATACAAGTATACATACATATTCATATATTTGTACATATATTTGTTTTATGAAATTTGTTTCATTCATTTATATATCCATATATCTGTGTCTACTGGGTTCCAAAATGTGTTTGCATCATGGACAAACAAGAATGACAAACATTGCTATAGGTGTAGCATTGTCAATTTTTCTGGTCTTCAACCCTAGTATACACATTAAATTATTAAGGTCCATTTGATTATACCAAGATTTTTAATTTTTTGTGTCAGTACTAGGGATTAAGTTTAACATATAACATATAACCTCCCTCTTTTGAAATTTTTGTTATCAACAGGGTCTCACTAAGTTGTCCAGGCTAACCTCAACTTTAGATTCTCTTGCCTCAGCCTTCAGATTTTTTAAATTTTAATGTTTAACCACATTTATCAATCTTTTCTTTATGGTTTGCACGTTCTGTGTATTGTTTAAAAAAAAATAAAGATATTTAAATCTGTGTTTTCTTTGGAAAGGTGTTTTTATTTTGTTTTGTTTTTAAAACTGGGGATTGAACTCAGGGAACTCTACCACTGAGCTGCATCCCCAGTCCTTTTTATTTTGAAGCAGGGCCTCACTAAATTGCTGAAGCTGGCCTTGAACTTGGAATCCTCTTGCCTCAGCCTTCCTAGTTGCTAGGATTACATGTGTGTGCCAACCATCCCTGGCTTCTTTGGAATGTTTTAAAGTTTTGTTTTTCATTTTTAAGTCTTTAGTCCTCCAAAAGTTAATTTTTAAAATGTATATTACTGTTTTGTTTTTAACATTTGAATAGCTAATTGCCTTAGTTGAGTAATATATTTTTTTCTCATTAATTTTAAATGTTCATTCTATGTCAAGTCTCCTTTTATGTGTGTTTTTTCTGGGCTTTCTTTTTTGTTGTGTTAGTCTGTCCATTCTTGCATTGGTTTCACAGTGTTTTAATTATTGTAGTTTTATATAGCTTTATAATAAAATTTGAAACTAGCTGGGCATAGTGGTGGTGCATGCCTGTAATCCTAGCTAATTGCCTGTAATCTTAGCTACTTGGAGGTTGAGTCAGAAAGATTGCAAGCTGGAGTTCAGTCTTGGCAACTTAGCAAGACCCTGTCTCAAAATAAAAAAAGAAAAAGGGTTGGGGATATAGTTCAGTGGCAGAGTGCCCTAAATTCAATCCCCAGTATCACAAAAGAAAGAAAAAACAAAATCTTGACACCTGCCAGTAAGTCCATTCACTGTCTCTTTTTAAGACTTGTTTTTACTATTTTTAGCCCATTGCTTTTCCATGTGAGGTTTAGGACAGCTTGTCAAATTTCATGAAACACTCTCTTGGGATTTGATTATTACATTGCATTTATAGCTCAGCTGTGGGAGAATATGTATTTTTATAATATTAGTCTTTCTAATGGTTCTTAGGTATTCTTTTATGTCTTTCATAATACTTTATTGTTTTTACAATAAAGGTCTTAGACATCTTTTTTCCTACATTCCTTACAGTTCCCTTGTCTTATTTTTATTTTTTTTGGAACTGGGGATTGAACCCAGGGGCACTCCACCACTGAGCCACATCCCCAGCCCTATTTTGTATTTTATTTAGAGACAGGTTCTCACTGAGTTGCTTAGCACCTCGCTTTTTGCTGAGGCTGGCTTTGAACTCACGATCCTCCTGCCTCAGCCTCCCAAGTGCTGGGATTACAGGCATGCGCCACCGCACCTGGCTCCCTTGTCTTATTTTTTTCTTTCGGTAATGGGTATTGAATCCAGGATCTCTTGCATGCTAGGCAAGTGCTTTATAACTGGGCTACCTACCCAACCCCCCCCTTTTTGTTTTTTAAGTTTTGAGACAGGGTCTTGCTAAGTTGCACAGGCTGACCTCAAACTTGTGGTCCTCCTGAGCAAGTGGGTGGGATTACAGTCATGCACCACTTTGCAAACTGATTGTCTTTTTGCAGGGGCAGGCGGGTATTTGGATAATACTGGGGATTGAACTCAGGGGCACTTGACCATTGAGCCACATCCCCAGCCCTATTTTGTATTTTATTTAGAGAAAGGGTCTTACTGAGTTGCTTAGCACCTTGCCTTTGCTGAGGCTGGCTTTGAACTCTTGCCTTAACCTCCTAAGCCACTGGGATTATAGGCATGTGCCACTGTGCCCAGCATGTTTATTTTTTTCTCATTCTTATGTTTTCATATCCCCTGCCAATCTTACTGTACTGTTTTTTTGTTTTGTTTTGTTTTGTTTTTTCCTTTCGGTACTAGGGATTGAACTTGGGGGCACTTTACCCTTGAGCTACATCCCAGCCCTTTTTTTTTTTTTTTCTTTTAGGAAAAAAAAGAATTTTTTTTAGTTGTTAATTGACTTTATTTTATATTTGTATGCAGTGTTGAGAAACAAACCCAGTGCTAGGCTCTACCACTGAGCCACAACCTAATTTTTCGTTAATGAGTAAATAATTTTGTAAACTTTGAATAGTGGTTATCATGGGTGGTGGATTCAAAAATGTTTATTATTTTGATTCAAAAAACACATCTATGAGCCGGGTGCAGTGGCGCATGCCTGTAATCCCAGCGACTCGGGAGGCTGAGGCAGGAGGATCGTGAGTTCAAAGCTAGCCTCAGCAACTTAGCGAGGCCCTAAGCAACTCAGTGAGACCCTGTTTCTAAATAAAATACAAAAATAGGGCTGGGGATGTGACTCAGTGGCTGAGTGCCCCTGGATTCAATCCCTAGTACCAAAAAAAAAAAAAAAAAAACCAAACCACATCTATGTTATATATATACATATAATTTATACATATCAAATATCATAATAAAAATATATATTTATATCATAGTAAGCAAATTTATGGGATCTGAATTATTTTGGTAGAAATTAGACTCTAGTTGCACAATGACAATGTGAGATTGTAGAATTTGTGATTAAAACTTAACACAAAGAAATTATTTATACTTTAGAGACTTCTGTTATTGTCATATGTATGTAGATTATGTGTTGTGTATGGGTTATGAAGGGTATATGTCATTATGTGTTTTGGTAGTTTATTTCAGTACAAGTATGTTTAGGAATTAAGTAGGTTTTGTTGTTGTTGTTTTGGTTTTTGTTTTTTGCCATGCTGAAGATTAAACCCAAGGTCTCCTAAAGGCTAGACAAAGTGCTTTACCACTGAGGTACATCCATGGCCCCAAGGTTGTTTTTTACTCATTTTGGTTAGGCTATTTGGGTAGGACCTAACTGCTGAATTTAATACCAGTTTAAAAATAAACCTGAGTAACAACAGTTGGAGTTTGCTCATAGTTCTTGGGGGACATTATTTGGTTGACATGGTTTACATGAATGAAATTCAAGCTTATTAATCTATACTTTAGTTTCCTTCAAAAATTAAGTTGGCTTCATATTTTATGTGCTTGTATTTTCTGTAAAGTGTAGTATAAGTATTTGAAATAGCAGTGTTAGCAGGCAACTTTGAAGCCATAAGTATGATAATTTTTTTTTTTTTGGCAGAAGCAAAGGACTTTGAGATTCTTTCATACTGATGTGTAGGAACAAATTTAGACCTTAAAAACAAATGAGGAATTTTTATAGCTTAAAAGCATTGCTTTGCATATTTCAGATATTAGGCCTCTTTATAATCTGTTTTTTTTTTTTTAACAGAATGAACTCATAGAATCTTATGTCTGGGATATTTATTTCTGGAGGAACAAAAATAAAGATCTCATCTCTGCTTTTAGGCAACTAGAATTCTTTAACATGAATTAAAAATTATATAGCACAGTGGAGTAAGCACATAATAATGTGTTTTTAAAGTTTGGGGAAACATGGAAGAAAAGCATATGATTATTTGTGGGAATGTTTGAGGGAAACCTTCACAGAAGTAGTAACTCTTAAAGACAGACGATCTGGAGGGCTAGAGTTGTGGCTCAGCGGTAAAGCACCTGCCTAGCATATGTGAGGCACTGGATTTGATTCTCAGCACCACATATAAATAAATAAAATAAAGTCCATTGATGACTAAAAAAATATTAAAAAAAAAAAGACACTCTTTCCATCAGGAAAACAATTGAGGAAGGGATGTCGCAGGTGGGAACAACATGGATCAAGATGCAGAGTGTAGCCCATTCAGGCAACCTCACATGGTTTGATATGCTGTGGGAACACAGTATATGGGGAGAGTGGTAGGAGATAATGTAGAAAGATAGGCAGGAGATAAATCACGAGGTTCCTTACTTGTGCCTTTAGGCAAAGGGGAGCCACAGAAGAGTATACGAGGTCATAATCAAATTTATATATTTGAAGGAAATTCTTGAAGGATGGCCAGTACAGTTTTAACATTTTATTCATGTGTCTTATAGCTCATTTTCATATACTATTTTTTGAAGCCAGTGAGACATTCTCTACGGGAAAATTAGAGATGTTTTGCAGCCTAATTCTGACTGCACAAATTCTCTGGCAGAGAACAGGAAGAGTTATAGAGTGGGACCTCCTAACAACTAGAAAGACATTATTCTTTTTTGGTAAGCAGCCAGATAGAACATTTAGGAATAGTGAGTGAACTTGGCTGCAAGAGGAAATATCTCAACTTATCATCTTGCATCAAATATCATCCCAGAGTTGATGCTCTAAGACCTTCTCTTCCTTTCTTGCAGAATCACTGTGTAAGAGGATAAACTCCCTGTGGGTTTATTTTTAGGGAGTTATATGAATTACAGGCTTAAGTTGTATACTCAGATCTCTAACATGATGCCAGTTGTACAGCAGACGAGAAATTTGGTTTAGTAATTTCTATCATAATCTTAATTTCAAAGGGCATAATCCCCCAAGTGAAGGGGGGACTTATGCAAGTCAAAACAGGTTCAGAAGAGATAGTAGTACCATGAAAATTGCTGGAGTCCCCCAAACAAGATTTCCTGATGCTTGCCTTTGCCTCATTTATATTCAAGTTATATTTTCACAACTTGAATTTCTATGTCTAGGACTTCATTAGACCATATAAGTCCTCTGTGTGATTTAGAAAAAAGGCCCACATAAACCTTTCCTGTCACCTTTGTGCTTTAAAAAAAAAAAAAAAAATTCATCTTCCTCCAGAAAAATTGAGATCTGATATTTGGACTGGATTTCTCCTGCTACATGTCCCCTTGGCTGAGAGTAGTGTAATGTACAGATTGACCAATTGTATTTAATTACCCTGATAAAGTCTTTATAACTTTAGACTTAATCTTAATTGGCTCTTGTTTCAGTCACTTATTTTTTTCTCCTAAAAAGAGAAAAATAGAAAATTTTGTTACTTATCTAAAATGTGAATGGCTCCCTTTCCTTTCCTCCTGTTACTCAGCCTTGGCAGCTGTATCACAGTTGTTACCTTGGCCAATCATGGTGGTATGAAGGTATAAATAGGGAAAGCCAGATACAACTGCAGTGGAAATCTCCTTTTGGGTAATGTCATAGTGGCAGGCTATTTTTGTACGTGTATTATCATTTCACATAGGTGAAACTCCATAAATCCTAACAGTCAAGAACTGATTAGTTCTGCCAGGTATGGTGGCATACACCTGTAAATCCAGCAGCTCAGGAGACTAAGTCAGGAAGATTGTAAGTTCAAGGCTAGCCTTAGAAACTTAGTGATATCTAACTCAAATAAAAAAAAAAATAGAACTGGGGATGTAACTTAGTGGTTGAGCACCCTATGTGCAATTCCCAGTATACTATACACATACACACAAACACACACACACACGCACAGACATACATACAAACCAGCCCACCCTATCAGTTCTTCTTACTTTGCAATTTCATGATATACCTTGAGAAAAAAATATCAAGGAAAACATGGATCAGGGTGAAGAGTGACAATGAGATCTTAGTCCTCTCACTTGATTAAATTGTTGTTTTTTACTTTTGTATTCAACTTTGTTTTTTCTTTCAGACTATACCATTTAAAACAAATCAAAAAACTAGTCACCATATGCATGGATAGATTACCTTACAAAATACACAAAGAGCAGCAGTTTTCTAGACTTTCAGTTATTTAAGCAAATTGTAGCTGACTGTTTGCAAAATATTTGTTGGCAGCTGGAACTTGTCTGCTTTTAATAAAGCCATAGAAAGGACAAGGTTTCAAATCATTTTTAAACTGCTAAAAACTGTCTAGAGAATAGCTGCTGACATAGAAGTCAGATGACACTGAGACATCTGGCAGGCTTCCTCTCCTTGCTGCCGTTGTAAAATCTACAGTGGACAGCCTGGGTTTTAAAAGAGGAGTGGCATCTTTGGAATCTCCACTAGAGTCTGCTGAAGTTAAAATAGACCCAGTGACTTCTGAGTGACAGAAAATAGAATGTGCCTAGGGATGGCAAAAGTGAGACACAGAAAACAAAATAGACCAATCTATGCAGGCCTGAAGTTCCAAATTCGGGGACTAAAGTGTCTTCTAGCTTTCTTTTTTTATAACTTTTAAAGCAAATCCTTCTTTGGAAAAACTTAAGTAGTATGTGAATTATGAGGTTGTGAAAGAAGGAAGAAGGCTTGAATCCAGTCAGATTTTTGGCCTAAAATAGGTGACAATTTAGTTAAAAGTAAACATGACAATTTCAGTGTTCTTCCAAAGAAGAACATTGTTTATGTCTGGGTATGAATGTTTTTAAAGTTCTGGGTGATTTAGACAGGTAAAAAAAAATTTAATAAATTTTACCTTAATAATTTTAAAAGTTTGCCAGTAAACAAACAAACAAACAAAAAAACTACAGAGGGCCATTGTCATAATTATAACTTGTGATGTGTTTTTTGTATATAATTACCCAGTTTGTGGAATGCTTTCTTTTTGGGAAACCTTTCTAAGGTTAATTATCATTAATAAAGTGCATAAATTATATGTGTCAAATTTATAAAACAGTATCATAAGTTTAATTTACAGTATTAGGGCTAGGGTTGTGGCTCAGTTGGTAGAGCACTTGCCTAGCATGTGTGGAGCACTGGGTTCAATTCTCAGCACCATATATAAATAAATGAATAAAACAAAGTTTAAAAAAAATTTACAGTATTAGAAGCATAAGAAATTTAAACAGGACTCTGGAAACAAGTTAGAATCAAATTACAGGCAAAGTGATTAGAGGAAATGAGTGAAAGACTCTTCAGTGATTTTCATGTCCAGAGATGTTCACTTTAAAATGACACATATTAGTTTATACAAACCAATCATTAAGTGTTTATAATATGTTCAGTAGTCTCCTAAGTACTGTAGAAATTATCAGAAGAAAAAATAAAAAGTCCTCCCACTCAAGTTATTTTAGTCTAGCTGAACAGACACTATAATATTCTGTATATATATTCAGACACTAGATATTTAAAAATACAATTTATTAAATGGTACGTACTTTTAAGTAATAATGAGTGGCTGGTTTTGAATGTTTACATACATTCACTCATTTAATCTTCTTATAATTCTGTGAGGTAGATTTTATTCCCATTTTACAAATGAGAACACTTTGGAACAGAGAAGATGAGAAACTTTCCCAAGGTTATGCAACTAATAAGCAGCAAAGTCAGAATTTGAATCCAAACTGACTCTAATACCCATGATTTCAACACTTTTCTATATTGCCTTACATAGAAGCAACAAGTTAGATAATTTTTGGAGGATGCTTGCAGAGGATAAAACTTGAGCTGAATATTTTAAAAAAGACTGTGAATTCTTGGGTAGCCTAGAACAAGAAAGCAGGAGAGTAGTTTGTTTTGTTTTGTTTCAGTACTGGGGATTGAACCCAGGACCTCATACAAGGTAAGGCAAATGCACTGAGCTATATCCCCAGCCTTTTAGGATAGTAGTTTATATAGAGAGAAGATGCAGGAGAAACCAGTGAATTGTATAAAATATGCATATGGTAATATGTATTATGTAATATGTAATTTAATAATAGCACAAGTACTGTGCCTCTACAGATCTCTTATCCTTGCCACAATTCTATGAAATCAATACTGTTACCTTCATTTTGTCTAAATAGTAAGTAGCAAATCTAGGATCAGGATACAGATGCTGACTGGTTGACTCCAAAGCTGAAACTTTTACCTATGCATTACTATATAAGTAGGAGTGTGGTGAATACATTATACCCTCAGATAGAGCTGAGGGATTTTTATTTAGTAATTAATGGAAAATAATATTGGATAGGTTGATTATGAAAATTTTTGAAAACCAGACAAAAAGCCATTTGATTAGGAAATGGCATTTTCTTCTAATTACAATAAAATGTTTACTATACATAATGGGCAATTCCTATTTAACCCGTCTTAAGTAAATATTCTGTGCAAGCACTTAGCAGAATGCTTGGGCATATAGTAGTTACTCAGAAAATGTGAGTTGTATCATAATCTTCTAAGGAACTTATAAATTCCTTCCTTGTACTGTTGATGGAAGATGAAAACCTGTCCAACAGAAATATATGAATCACATGTTATTTTAAAACTTCTAATAACCACATTAAAAGTAAAAAAGAAACAGGTAAAATTAATTTTAATAATATATTTTTTATACATGGTGTGTATTATTGAGATACTTTTGAGTACCAAGTTGTCAAAACCACTGTGCATTTTACACTTAAGAGTACATTTCATGTTGTTTTAGGCAACTTTTTTTTTGCAGTTATGACTAAAAGACTTGAACAATTTTAGAGAAGGAAAAGTTTACTTGGGTGCTCATGGTTTCAGACAGTCAGCTCCATTTCTCTGGGCTCAAAGAGTGTGGCAGAGGAAGGCAGGTCAGGACATGGCCACCAAGAACAGAGTGAGACTGCTTGCACCAGATACAAAGTATATACCCCAAAGGCACACCCCAATGGCCCACCTCCTCCACCACACCCTACCTGCCTTCAGTTACCACTCAGTTAATCCCTGTCAGGGATTAATTCACTGATTGGGTTAAGGCTCTCATAACCCAATCATTTCATCTCTGAATATTCTTGCATTGTCTTACACATCAGCTTTTGGGAGACACCTGACATGTAAACCATAACATAGGCATGTGTGTCTACTGTATTGGATACCACAATTCTGTGGTTTTATGGAATGGAATCAGGTGTCAGATGACCTGGGTTTGAATCCTATTATTGTATTTCTTAACTCTCTATGTGTGTACTGATTATTTAATCTGTGCCTTAGCTTCCTGAGGTATAAAATAAGAAAACTAATAGCATATACTTCAAAGGGTTGTTGTGAGAATTAAATGAGGTAGTATATGCAAAGCATGTAACTTGGTATCTGGAAAGTAGTAAATACATAATAAATGCTTATTTTAATAATTCCATCAACATTTATTATTGGGGCTGGGGTTGTGGCTCAGTGGTAGGGTGCTTGCCTAGCACATGTGAGGCACTGGGTTCAATCCTCAGCACCACATAAAAATTAATAAATAAAAGTATCGTGTCCATCTACAACTAAAATTTAAAAAAAAAAACACTTATTATTGTCCTTAACTAATAAGTATTCCTTAGTTCCAGTGTTTTTTCCTTCCTGAATATATTTCATTTTCCTCACCAAAACATTCCTACTTAAAGTAGGCCTGGTGGCACACACTGTAGTCCCAGCTATGCAGAAGATTGAGGCAGAACAATGGCCTGAGTTTAGGAGTATGAGGCCAGCCATCTTGGGCAACATAGCAGCCTTCATCTCAAAATAAGTAAATTAATAAGTAACATTCCCACTTAAAAGTCTGAACCAACCTCTAAATCACAAAAAAGAATTGATGAGCTAGGAGAAAAAAAGGTTCTGAGTGGTATATGCTTGGCATGATATACTTCTGCTGCTAAGCCTTCCCCTATAGGGTGCAGATGATTTTCCAGTTTGCTCTTATGTTTAACAAACTAATCAGGTCTTTTGGTTTTTTGAGCCTAATACCATTATAGATGTTTCCCCAATTAGAAAAAAAAAATTCACATCTAATAACAATTTTCAGCTTAATTGCTAACACTGAAATACAGAAAGTATCCTTTGTCTTATCTTCCTTTCCCTTCACCTTCAGAGTTCTGATTGGACCTTTTCAGTTCTCAGTCATTTGGGACCAAGCTGTATAATCAATATTGTTTTCTTTTCTGCTATTTATTTCCTTAAAGGAAAGTGCTCCCCCCTTCAGAAAAAATACACTGATGTATCACACACTCTTTTGTGACTATTATGTAGATCAAAACAAAACATTGCCAGTTCTCTGAACCTCCTCCTAATAAATACCCTTTCAACTTCCCCACAAAACTACTAACCCGCTGCTCACTCTCTTGGCTTTCTAGCTGTTCCTCATATTTACTAAGGAAGTGTTTAGTCCTGATCACTGTAGTTTAGTTTTGCCTGTTCATGAGTTTCATATGAATGATGTCATATGTATAATTCTTTGCTTAGCATATTGCAAAATTCATCCATATTGTTGTATGCTGCAGCAATTCATTCTTGTTGTATTTCATTGTATGAATACACTAGTTTGGTTATGTATTCTATGGTAGATGGATAGGTTTTTATTCTAGTTTGGGGCTATTATAAATAGTATTCTTATGAACATTCTTTTGCATATAAGCTTGCTTTTCTATAAAACACATCTAAGAGTAGAATTGCTTGGAAATAGAAAATGAAATCTTGAACTTTTGTAGGATAAAGTCAAACTTTCCAAAGTGGTTCTACCAAATGATGTTTCCACCAGTGGTGTGTGAGAATTTCCATTGCTATATATCTGTGAAAAAATTGCCATTTTTTCCAATTTTAGCCATTCTGGTAGGTGGTAAGAATATCTCATTGTGGGTTTAGCATTTTTTTCCACTAAGAAAAATTTAGTAAGCAGTTTCTGAAACTATTGACTAAGATGAAGCCTTTGGGTTTTAAATTTTCTTACTTTCCCTCTTTCAGAACCATAATCAAGTGTTGATACTTTTTAGAAAGAGCATTTTAAATTTTAACTGGAAAAATAAAAGCAGTTAGTTTGGGATATTGACCAAGAGTCATTCTTTATACTTTTTATAGGTTTCTCTAAAAAACAGATGTGTTATTTCTCTTCATAATTATTAAGTTGCCATTCCAGGAATCATACCAATTACTGATATAAGAGGTATGGTTTGTGGTTTGTGGAGTTGGATTTAATGAGTAAATCTTTCTAGTTCCTTGGAATTGAACTAATTTTCTTTGTTAGGTTTTTTTTTTTTTTTTGAGAGTAAAACCGTGGAAACTGATCTGGATGACACTGAAAGGCTGTTAACTGTTGACTGAAATAAAACAGACTTTTAACAGCTCTTGGGTAATGTCTGAAAGGTAGAATGACACAAGATAAATGTCTGTGTTCCACTCTGAAAATAGCAAAAGGCAAGAGGCGTATGGATCCAAGAGTTAATTGATTTTAAATGTAATCCTACTTTAAAAATACTTTGGCATAATGACAGTTGTGCCATGATTTCTTTTTTGCACAGGTAATACTAAGAATGGAAGATAATTAAGAAAAAGTTTTGAAGGTTGTAATTACTGATTAAATTTTGTAAATCATCTCAAAGTGTATGAGTGCATTTTTTAAGTCTTACATTAATTGGAAAGAAAATAAGAATTTTTCCAAAACTGAGGATCTAAAGATACCAGTTTTATAGCTGTTTATAAGTGTGTAAAATAATCACATTGTTTTATTTTCTACTTTGGTGGAAAACTATAAGTTTCTAAAATAATTGTGAAATTGAGTAATTTAACCTTAGTCTTTGTCCTATTATCAGTTATTTAGTAGTAGTAGGATTTTTAATTTTTATTGTTTTTCAATTTGTTCTGATTAGTTATACATGATAGTAGAATGCATTTTGACAC
The DNA here is from genome assembly GCA_020662805.1 of Glaucomys volans. Classification (NCBI taxonomy): domain Eukaryota; kingdom Metazoa; phylum Chordata; class Mammalia; order Rodentia; family Sciuridae; genus Glaucomys; species Glaucomys volans. Next base: position 357,142 of record JAJEJO010000140.1, read on the forward strand.
ATTGTACACAAACGAAGCACAACTTCTCGTTCCTCTGGCTATACATGGTACAGTGTCACACTGATAGTGTAGTCATACATGTATGTATGTATATATTTTGAGACATGGTCTTCCTCCTTATTGCCCAGGCCGGCCTCAAACTCCTAGGCTCAAGTAAAATTTCTGCCCTACTCTCCTGAGTAGCTAGGATTATAGGTGTGAGTCACATGCCTGACTTCGTAGTAGAAGAATTTTAAACTTAAAAGTATGATTATTTATTTATTAATTCATTACCTTTAGTACTGGAGATTAAACCCAGGGTTGCTTTATCACTAAGCTACATTCCCAGCCCTTTTCATTTTTTATTTTGAGACAGGGTCTCATTAAGTTACCTAGGCTGGTCTCAAATTTAAAATCTTTCTGCCTTAGCCTACCTAGTAGTTGAGCTTGTGATATGCATTAATGTACCTGGTTAAGTTTAGTACTTTGAAAGGACTGATGTACACTTCATCTGAAAACAGTAATAATTAAACTTAGAAGGTGGTAAAGAGTTAGAACATAGAATCTTATTTACCAAAAGGAAATTAGGGGATAATATGCTATATGTATGGCTATTTTTGATGCTTAATAGGAATGAATTTTGTACCAGTTGTGGCTTATTCTTTCTTATGCTTGACTTAAAACTTGGAAAATAATTGATTGCATAACTTTTGAATTTAAACTAAATCTGTGATTTGACTTTAAACAAACTATTCTTCCCTGTAGCATCACAAGTAGTATTTAGAGGCATTAAAGAGAACTTGAAAGATTTCTGGTAAAGGTAATGAATTTTATTTAGGAATGAATGATGGAATGGAAATTTAGTTAAATGAAAACAAAGATTTCTGGTTTCTTTTTGAAGAAGGTAGTGTCTTGCCAGATGCAGTGGCATGCACCTGTAATCCCAGCTATTTGTGAGGTTGCAGCTGGAGGAGTGCAAGTTTAGAGGCCATCCTCAGCAACTGGGAGACTCGCTGTCTCAGAATACAAAATAACAAGAGCTGGGGTTGTTGTGCAGTGGTAGAGCACCCCTGGGTTCAATCCCCAGTGTTCCTCCACCCCCAAAAAATGAAGTTCTCTTTATAGCACTTTCTTCTCTGCTTAGAAGTGTTTTATAATCGGTTAAACAGTACATATACTTTGATTATTGTCAGGTTATATCCAATTGATTTGTTATTGTCTTCCTTTTAGATTCTAGAGTCTAAATAAAAATGAGAGGGAGAATACTATAAAAAGTGAAATATGGCCGGGCGCAGTGGCACACGCCTGTAATCCCAGCACTTGGGAGGCTGAGGCAGGAGGATCGAGAGTTCAAAGCCAGCCTCAGCAACTTAGTGAGGCCCTAAGCAACTCAGTGAGACCCTGTCTCTAAATAAAATACAAAATAGGGCTGGGGATGTAGCTCGGTGGTCGAGTGCCCCTGGGTTCAACCCCCCCCCAAAAAAGTGAAATATGGCAGAAACAGGAGTATCCATTTCTGAACTTTTTACCCTTTTCACTTTTAAGACAAAGATACAGACATCACTGTAAAGGGGAATGTGGATGACTTTGGCCTGCGAGACTCGTCCAGCGTGGCATCAACTGATTCCTTTGCTTCAGTAGCAGAGGTAGGAAGGACATATATATTCCTAAATATTCTTAATGAAAAAATTTCTTTCTTTTCCAGCAAGAGTACAGTTTTACTATTGTACTGTAATTTCAGTTCAGTTACCATTTATTTAGCACCATTTATTGATATGGTGAATACCAGGATACAGGGATGAATGTAATGTGAATATAAGCTCTCACAGGATCTTAGAGTCTCTTTAAGGAGGTGGGCATATAAAACACATTCTCTAGATGGGCACTTTCAGAGGCTGTAGTTATAGATGAGACATATGAAGTTATCTTAGTGGAAAGCAATTTTTAGCTTATTTAAAGTTTTTAAAAATTCAGATTCTTTAGTTCACAAGTAATCCTTGTAGAGGATCATTTTCCAAGGAAATGATCAGATTCAAAGACTTATATATAAAAATGCTCACTGGCATCTTAATAATAATGAAAAACTGAAAGCAATCTAATGCCCAATAATGGCCATTTATAATTTGAAGTATTATGAGCCATGAATATGTTTTTGATAACTTTTAATAGCATGGCAATATATGTTAAATGAAGAGGATGTAAAGTTTTATATAGAGCATATGATTATAATTTTATAAAAAGAAAAATGTGATACAAATATATAAACACAGGAAAAAAGCTAGATATAAGTATACTAATGTGTATATTTGTATGTGTGTAAACATTGTTGTATCTTTGAACTCCCACAAATGTATGAGTCATTTATTTTCTACTGAGACTGTTTGCAAAAAGGTCATCTTTTTATAATTTTTTAAAGTTAAAACAGCTTAAAATCACATATGACCAATTTTATCTCATAATATATGCATTTTTACGGCAGATTTGGGGTATTGTCTTTTTTCATCTAAACAGTATTATGTATCTTCTTATTCTGTAGTGTTGGAAAGATTTTGGTGCTTTAGGTGTTCAGATACTTTGTATCCTAAACCTTGATTCTCCCTTTAATCAAATTTTAATCCCTATTCATCTACAGTTCTTTCATCCTTTTAAGATTTTTCTGTATATTTTAGCCATTGCTAACAGTCTCATCTCCTGAATTATTTATATTTTTTAAAGATATTTTTGTACTCACAAGTTTGCAGTAGAAAGAATATATTTACTTGTTCCACAGGAGAGCTGTATCTTCTTCTTCTCTTGGTGTTTCATACAGACTAGTCTTAGGTGCTTTGTATGAAGAAGAGTTGCTATTCACTTTCCATTTTTTTCCACTGAGAAACAATATACCTAATTGTTCTAAATTTCCATTTAAGATACAATTTTGAAAAGTATTTTGGGGGCTGGGGTTGTAGCTCAGTGGTAGAGTGCTTGCCTAGCACATGTGAGGCCCTGGTCTCAAGCCTCAGCATCACATAAAAATAAATAAATAAAGAGATTGTGTCCATCTATAACTAAAAATATATTTTTTAAAAAAAGGTGCTGGGGGTGTGGCTCAGTGGTAGTGAAAGCCTGGGTTTGATATTCAGCAGTGTAAATAACCAAAAAATTCAAGGTTTCATTCACTCAGTTTAAATTTGTTGTTTAAATTACAAAGATTTAATACTTTTATTTTTATTTATTTTTATTTTTTGGATTGAACCAGTACACTTGAGCTGCATTAATTTTTTGAGACAGGGTCTTCCTAAGTTTCAGAGGCTGACCTCAAACTTGCTGCCTTCCTCCTTCAGCTTCCTGAGTACTTGGGGATTATAGGCATCAGCCACTAAGCTCAGTGGTGAAGTACATTTTAAAAAATTCTCATAGAAAACAAAATGCATGAATATATACAAGGACTCAGTATCAAAGAAACATTCTAGGAAATGCATCTAGGAAATAAGAGTATGATCTCTGAATACATATGTACCAAATTAAATTTTTTTTACGTTATAAGAAATGTTTGTTAAATTATTTCAATTACATTTATTATATGTGAAGCACTTAATTAGGGAAAGCTGTTACAATGGAGAAAGTTATTAAGAAAATAAGATCAGAACTCTTTGGGAAGTAAAACAGTTTTTGAACATTTAAGAATTTTATGCAGAATTAGCAGAAAGGACTGAAGGGTATGGCTCAGTGGCCGAGTACTTGCATGCCCAAGGCACTTGGTTCAATCCACAGCACAAGGGGATGGGGAAAATTAGCAGAAAAATTTCTTGCCTGTTTAAAATAGTTCCAGACATAAGGTTTTCTCTAAGCCTGTCAATCATTTGTGAAAGTGATTAATAAGATTCGCTTATATAAGCTTTGCTGAACATTGATTTGTAACCAGTTAACTAATTAGAACAGCAACAACAACAAAAAAGAAAAACTAAAATGTAAAAAAAAATTCTTTCTTTTCTAAAGTATAGCAGACACAAAAGGGCACATATTGTTTGATTCCACTTATATGAAATTTCCAGAGTAGGAATTTCTGTAGAGCCTTCAAGTTGGTAGTGATTTTCAGTAACTAGGGAAAAGGCAGAGTTGAGAGAGACTACTAAAGGATAGGGGGTTTCTTGGTGGAATGATAAAAATGTTCTCAAATTAGAAAGTAGTGCTGGTTGCACAACTCTGTGAATACACCAAAAGCACCGAGTTGTATGTTTTAAAAGGGTGGTTTTTGTGGTGTGTGAATTGTATCTCAATAAAACTGTAATTTAAAAGAAAAAGTAGCCAGACCCAGTGGTACACTTCCAGGTGACTTCAAGGACAGCCTGGGCAATATAGCAAAACTGTCTCAAAATAAAATAAAAAGGGCTGGGACCAAGCATGGTGGTACACACCTGTAATCCCAGCTGCTTGGAAGGCAGAGGCAGGAGGATCACAAGTTTGAAGCTAGCCTTGGCAATTTAGTGAGACCTTGTCTCAAAATAAAAGATTTGATAAAAAGGACTGGGGCTGTAGCTCAGTGGTAAAGAGCCTTTGGGTTTGATCCCCAGTATCACCCCAAAACCAAAACAAAACAAAACAAAAAACAATGGGGGGATTGGGAATGGGAATGTAGCTTAGTGGGAGAGCACTTACCTAGCATGTGTGAGGCCCTGGGTTCCCCAGTACCACAAGGAAAAAAAAAAAAAAAATGCAGTATGTAATTAAATGGATTACTTGATACTGAAAAATAAAATTACGCCAGAGGACTTTGTTAAGTTGGCTCCTCTGTAGCATTTGCAGTTATTTTTTAAATGAACTGTCAGAAAGCTGGAATTTGTAGAGTTGTTATGCTAGCCAGAAGAACATGACTTTAAGTTACACAGAGGTTAATCAAAGCTAAATATAAGACAGAATTCCTTAGAATAGCCAAGTTGAGCTTATTTCCATGTTTTTGTAGAAAATTTTGCTTCATGAGTTATACTTTTAAGTACTCTTTGGATGATGATAATCCTCCTCCTCCTCCTCTTCCTTCTCTTTCTCTCTCAGCAGTACTGGGGGTTGAATCCAGGCATACACATGCTAGACAAACGCTCTGCCACTGAGCCAGCACTTTTTATTGTATTTTGAGACAGGTTTTGCTAAATTGCCCAGGCTGGGTTCAAACTTGATCCTCCTGTGTCCCTTCCTCAATCTCCCAAGTCATGAACCTAGCTTGTGTCTCTTTTTTTAATGTACTCTGTTCAGTTATTCTTATTGATGAATAATAAGATATTGCTTATTTGTGTACCTTGTGAATTTAAATGTTTGGATGCAAAATGAACAAAGCTTCTTAAAGTTTCATTCCTCAACAACTGGATTTGGAAGTAATAATTTATGAGCTATAAAATGCTCATGAATGATTTTTGTTTTAATCAAATTTAGCATATTTTGATAATAGGGAAATCCCTTTTTCTTTCTTGTTAGCTTACAGAACACAGAGAAATACGGCATACCTACAGCCTGGAGTCCTTTTGCCGCTGCCCTTTTTATGAAGAAGCCATGCATTTAGTTGAAGAAGGAAAAATTTACTCCAGAGTACTGAGGTACCTCTCCAGTTTAGCTTATGTTTATGGAAAATATTAAGATGCTGTTGCTATGACCAAAATTATGTTTTTGGTCTCAATAGAAAAGAAAATTCTTTTACATAGTATGGGAAAGAATGTATTGTATATTAAGGTCTTGAAGTTTAGCCTTGTTTGAGTTCAGATTTGTAGTCAGCTTGATCTTGAATGAAGTTTAACAGTTGTCTCCCCTATTTATTACACAGAACTGAAATGTTGGAGTGCCTAGGAGACAGTGATTTTCTTGCCAAACTTCATTGTATTCGACAGGCTTTTCAGGTATTTTTTCAAATATTAAGTGACTTTACTACCACTCATCTTCACCCTTGTGGTATAAAGCCTACTAATGTGTATTTTTCCTGCCTACTACTTGGTTTACTTGGTTTCCATTTGTCATTGTCCTTTCCCATGGCTTCCCAGGTCTGCTGCACTTTGTCAAATCAGTAATGTTATTTTGATGCTATAGGCATCTAAAAATGGCTGCTTAAGAGGTGGGCATAGTGGTGAATGCCTGCAATCCCAACAACTCAGGAAGCTAAGGCAGGAGTATCCCAAGTTTGAGGCCAGCCTCAGCAACTTAGGAAGACCCTGTCTCAAAATAAAAAATAAAAAGGAATGGGGGATATAGCACAGTGGTAAAGCACCCCTGGGTTAAATCCCCAGTACCTAACCCCTTAGCTCCCACCCTGCAAATAAAAACTGAGCTTGTAGTTCAATGAAATCCTGAGTTCAATCCCCAATACTGTTAAAAAAAAGCAGGGGGGAGAGGGGCTGTTTAAAAATTGTCTTTGTTGTTACCAATTGGTTTGTTTTTTAAAGTCATATCCTAAGAAGAAATAAGGTCATTTAATAATAAAGTATCTTCGTGTTCTTATGTTTGGGACTATATAAAATTTATTTTAAACTTTATAATTATTTTGAACAAAATCTAATTTCATATTTATCTCCCTTTAATCTTTTTTTGTTCATAGGTTTCAAGCGCTCTTTTTTAAAAAATATATTTATTAGTTGTGATGAACCTTTATTTATTTTTATTTGGTGCTGAGAATCAAACCCAGTGCCTCACACATGCTATGCAAATGTTCTACCACTGAGCCACAATCCCAGCCCCAAAAGAACTCTTTTTATTTTAGTAAATTTTGGACTTTCTAGTGGTCTATCTATTGTCAGCACTACATGCAGTGTATTAGGTTATTTATGTGTGGATGTGTTATATAGTTGAATGTCCAATTAAATTCATTATTGCTCTCTTTTTACATTGTTTGGAATGGATTTTTTTTCAGGTGATTCTTTCAGAAACAGCCAACAGGATATTCCTTGCAGAAAGTGGGAGGAAAATTTTATCAGCTTTAATTGTAAAAGCACGAAAGGTAAATTTGTTTTGTTAACAAGTTTTTTTATTATTTTTGCTTAACTGAAGATTAAAGTACATTAATTTTTTTTTTTTTTTTGGAACTGGGGATTGAACTCAGGGACACTTGACCACTGAGCCATATTCCCAGCCCTATTTTGTATTTTATTTAGAGACAGGGTCTTACTGAGTTGCTTAGCACCTTGCCCTTGCTGAGGCTGGCTTTGAACCGGTGATCCTCCTGCCTCAGCCTCCCGCTGGGATTATAGGCATGCCACCCGCCACCACGCCAAGCTAAAGTACATGAATTGTTTAACGGTTGAAAAGGTTTTGTAGATAGTTGCAAAAGTTCACATATTAAAAATAGATCTAAGCAAGGCTGTGCATGGTGGCACAAGCCTATAATCCCAGCAACTGGGGAAACTGAGGCAGGAGGATCACAAGTTCAAGGCCAGCCTGGGCAACTTAGTGAGACCTTGTCTCAAAAAAAAAGACTGGGGTTGGACATGGTAGCACACACCTGTAATCCCAGTGACTCAGAAGTCTGGGGTAGGAGGATCTCAAGTTCAAAGCCAGCCTCAGTAACTTAGTGAGGCCCTAAGCAACATAGTGAGACCCTGTCTCAAAATAAAAAATAATACTGCTGGGGATGTGGTTCAGTGGTTAAGTGCACCTGGATTCAATCCCTGTACCAAAAACAAAACAAAACAAAAAACTGGGGGGATGTAGCTCGGTAGGTCAATCCCTAGTACCACAAAATTATCATCTTCATCATCATCTAAACTGGACATGGTGGCTCAACCTGTAATCCCAGCTGCATGAGAGGCTAAGGCAGGAAGACCACAAGTTTGAGGCCAGCTGGGCAATTTAGAGAGACCCTGTCTCAAAATAAAAAGGACTGTGAAAGTAGCTCAGTGGTAGAGCACTTACCTAGGATGCTCGAGGGCTCAGGTTCAATCCCCAGCACCTCAGAATAATAGTTGTCGTTGTCGTCGTCGTCATCATCATCATCATCATCATCATCATCATCATCCAAAGAGCATTGATTTCTAATTGGGTTGTTATTTTTATTTATTTATTTTTTGAGGGGAGTACTGGGGATTGAACTCAGGACACTAAACCACTGAGCCACATCCCCAGTCCTATTTTGTATTTCATTTAGAGACAGGGGGTTACTGAATTGCTTAGTGCCTTGCCATTGCTGAGGCTGGCTTTGAACTACAGATCCTCCTGCCTCAGCTTCCCAAGCTGCTAGGATTACAGGTGTGGACCACTGAACCTGGCTTGGGTTGTTATTTTCTGTGTATAATGTCCATACCTTTTTGACTAAGTTGTTTCTCATGAATTGTTCCCAATTTGCCGTAAAGTCTGTGATTGTTATGTAAGATCATCATTAGATCTGCTACTATAACCACCACTGTTGTTATCACTAATACCTCCTCTTTTGCCTTCCTTAATCCAGTTCAGGAAGAGGGTTAAAGGGAAAAAATTCAGAAATCTGGAATACAAATAGAGATGCCTCTCACTCACCTTCATGGGACTGAATAAAGTAGAAACAAGGACAAGAACTTCATTCAGACTATAAGGAACCACTTAATTTTATGCAAAGTTTGTCCAGATGATGAGAAAAACAAAATAAAACAGGCCTTCCTTGAATCATTTGCACATAACTGGTTTTCAGATCCAACTCTTTTCAACCTCAATTCCCTCATTTATATAATAGAATTATATTTAAATAAATGGTAAATGGAAAAGCAACTTAAAATATAAAGTACTAATTAAATATAAGGTGATATTAAGTAATTGCAATTCCCTATGTAAATCTTATGTTCCTTTCTTGGCCTTCCCATAGCAGAAAAAAACAGGGATTTGAACTAGAGTTCTTCTAAAAGGAGAGGGAACTATAAGAGCATCTCACAGTGGCTGCTACAGCACATTTTCATCTTAAAGACTGATCTGAAGAGGCATACGTATTCTAGTAATAAATAGTTCGATTTGACCTTTTACTACCATTCACATTCTTGGCTTCTGCAAAATATTAGGAAAACAAAATAAGAAATGAAATAAATGTGGATATCTTCAAAATTTATTTTAATTCAGTTACCTAAAATAATTAAGATTCAGCAAACTTACTTGAAAAGTAATTTATTTACTTTGTAGGTTTTAGTTTAGGATTAAAATGTGTTTTCATCTGCAGAATCCAAAGAAGTTTGAAGATGTTTTTGATGAAATGATCTATTTTTTAGAGCAAACTGATCACTGGGCTAGTACTGAAATGGAACTTGCTGCCAGAGGGGTAAATTCAATATTTTTGTAATTTTTAAATTTTCCTTCATTATATGTGCATGTTTATATGAGTTGAGGTCATCATTTTATTGTTAAATGACAGTAAAACCAATTATATGGTGGTAGGGCAGTGTTTTGACAGTCATAAACAATAGAACCTGTACTCTTTTATACTTGGGCTAATTGTGGTAAATAGTTGGTTTTTAAAAAATCTTCCTCTCCTCTTTTCACCCTCTTTCCCTCCTCCCTTCTTTCTTTCCTCCCTTTCTTCCATCTAAAAGTCAATTGACAGGCTCTAGCCTGGTGTCCTATTCAAGTATAGTTTCAGAAGGGACTGCTCAGTGGAGCTGGGGATTGATTACAAGAATTGAACAAATAAATTTATTGAGAAGAAGCAGAGGCAGATTCTTAGTGTTGGAGAAGGAAGGTATAAAAAGGATTAGAATTAGAGCTATCAGTGTGAATTTATAGATTCTATAGAAATATATAGATTTATATATATCAATGTAGAAATAAATATAGATATAAAAATTTGCATGTACATAAATAATACTTCCTAGCTCTGTCCACTGAGAGATCTGGGAGCAACAACATTACAAAAAAAAAAATTATTCCCAGCACACAGACCTTGCCTTCTAACGACCACATTCCACTAAAAAGAAACTAGAACTCCTTGGAAAAATGACTGATTTTAGTGCTGAGGTAGAAAGAGTACATAATGGGCTGGGGATATAGCTCAGTTGGTAGAGTGCTTGTCTTGCAAGCACAAGGCCCTGGGTTCAATACCCAGCACCGCAAAAAAAAAAAAAAAGAAAGAAAGAGTACATGATGAGCCTGGAGCATCTTGTTGTAGTAGCTTAAAGAATGAATTTAAAAGGCACCAAAAGGCCAGGCGCGGTGGTGCATGCCTGTAATCCCAGCACTTGGGAGGCTGAGGCTGGAGGATCACAAGTTCAAAGCCAGCCTCAGCAACTTAGTGAGGCCCTAAGCAATTCAGTGAGACCCTGTCTCTAAATAAAATACAGAATAGGGCTGGGGATGTGGCTCAGTGGTAGAGTGCCCCTGGGTTCAATCCCCAGTACCAAAAAAAAAAAAAAGGCACCAAAAGGCATTCTAAGCAGAAAAACCAGTGTAGGTAACATAGAAGCAAAATTTTTCCTTCTGTAGTGTTCCCTTATTTGATGTGGAATCAGCATCCATTCTGTTCTACAGGTCTGAAACCTCAGTCTCATCCTTTTCCCTTCTCTGGTCTTCTCCCACTTTTTCATGTTCATCTCTATGTTTTGTCAATTTTATCTTCTGAATATATTTTAATTTCTTCAACTTTTCTCTATTTCTGTCACCTGTCTCTTGACCTAAGTATCTGTTGCCTTTCCTCTGATCCACCTCGGTATCTCTGTGTGCCTAGCCCCCCTTTCCCTTCTCTGTTCCACTGTCTACACTGTTACCAAATGATCTTTAAAAAATACAATTGGAGCTGGATGTAGTAGCACACACCTGTACTCCCAATGACTTAGGAGGCTGAAGCAGGAGGATCACAAATTCAAAGCCAGCCTCAGCAATTTAGCAAGGCCCTAAGCCACTTAGTGAAACCCTGTCTCAAAATAAAAAAGTAAAAAGTGATGGGGATGTGGCTCCATGGTTAAGCATCCCTGGATTCAATCATGGGTACCAAAAAAAAAAAAAAAATCAATCATCTGTCTCTCTTCTATCATCTCCAACTCCATCCTGCACCCCAAAATAGTGTGAGAATAAAATGAAACTTCATTCACATGGATCCTGCAGGATCCTGTCCTTCATTCTTGGGTCTTGCCACTCTCCCCTGTGCTTTCTCTTGTAGAGAGCTACAGTGTACTACTTTGAATGATATCTTTCAGTTCAGCACCATTTTGTTCCTTCTTAAAGTCTTTGGTAAGAATTTTTTCTGCCTCATTCCCTAAAAACTCTCTTTGGCATCCAGCTTAAAATCAATATCTCCATTTTTGATTCTCATGTACTTTCTCATTTATTGTGTTTATCAGAGTTTGTTACTGAATGTTTTGGGGATTATTTTGTTGCTGTTTTCCCCACTAGACAAAAGCCATCAATTTGCTTACTGTAGAAGTCTAAGCACTTGGTCTGGCATGTGTTATATAAAAATCTGTATGAATGAATGATAAAGCAAGAGGTTCATGATCTGGTGGGGAAGACAGGTAGATATGCTAATAACTAAGTAACAAAGCAGAATGAACATTGTGGATGATGAGACAAATAAAGAGTAATGAGAAATTAATTGCACTTGATAGGTTCTAGGAAGGAGCAGCTACCATGTGAATTGTAATTTCTGCTGGTGAGTTTTCATATTTAACTCTTCCCTTGCACTCTGTCAGAAATATAATCAGATTCAACTAAAAAAAAGACACTGCTGTTACAAAGTATGAAACCTTGACTCAGACCTTATTTCATCTTTCAGTAACAATAATTTATGTTTTAACTCCCAATTTAATGCAGGTGAAAAATCTTAATTTTTATGATGTTGTTCTGGATTTTATATTAATGGATTCCTTTGAAGACTTAGAAAACCCACCGACGTCCATACAGAATGTAGTAAATAATCGTTGGCTGAACTCTTCCTTCAAAGAAACTGTAAGTGGTGATTTACCTTTCTTAGCTATTTAAATTTTATTTAAAAAATGATCAGAACTGGGACGTCAATAAGCTTTATATATACATCTGACTGTGGAATATCTAGTGTGGACACTGAGCTCATTCTTTGATGGTGGGATCAGATTATTTCACACCTTCAGATGAAGTCCTCTTTTTGACCCTTTCACTAGTCCCAGCCTTGATCTGGAGAACTGAATATTTTTTCAGGAATCTATAAAGAAACTCAGACAATAGATAGTTCAGGCCTAACAAAAAATCATCTGTAATGGAAATGGCTGAGTGACTAGACTGAAATATTGAAGTTATAGTTATAAAAAAAAAGTGATGGGCTGGGGATATAGCTCAGCGGGTAGAGTGCCTGCCTTGCAAGCACAAGGCCCTGGGTTCAATCCCCAGCACCGCAAAAAAAAAAAAAAAAAAAAAAGGTTACAGTGTATCTTTTTAAGAGGAAAATAGAGATATTCATATTCCTAAATATTATCAAAAGTTAAGAGAAGCTGGGTTTGGTGGCACAACCTGCAATCCCGGCATCTCAGGAGGCAGTGGCAGGAGTGTCCCATTGAAGCCAGCCTCAGTACTTTAATGAGACCTTGTCTAAAAATAAAAAGGCCTGGGGATATAGTTTAATGGTAAAGTGCCCAAGTTCAATCCCCAGTATGAGGTGAAGGGTGCAGGGGGGAAGAGAGGTAGAGAAAGAAAGAAAATTATGAGAGAAAAAATAGGCAGATGCAAAAATAAGATAGGCTTAAGCTATATTTTATACTCTGAGTATTTTCAGTGTCTGTTTATTATATTCAATTCTCTCACATTGGTTTTTGTGTGTGTGTGTATATATGTGTGTGTGTGTGTGTGTGTGTGTGTGTACTGTGTTTTGGAACTGGGGATTGAACTCAGGATCACTTAACCACCAGGCCACATCCCCAGCCGTATTTTGTATTTTATTTAGAGAAGAGGTCTCACTGAGTTGCTTAGTGCCCCGCTGTTGCTGAGGCTGACTTTGAACCAGAGATCCACCTGCCTCAGCCTCCTGAGCTGCTGGAATTACAGGCGAGTGCCACTGCACCTGGCTTGATATTGGTTTTTGATAGCCTTTAAATGTACACATCTAGGGGTTGGGGATATAGCTCAGTTGGCAGAGTGTTTGCCTTGCAAGCACTAAGGCTCTGGGTTCAATTCCCAGCACTGCAAAAAAAAAAAAAAAAGTATACATCTAGTAGATGTTAGTTCCTATTGGCATCTTCACAGTTATTTTGAAATTTCCTCATTATTCATTTTTGTGTTAGGAACTGAACCAGGGCTTTGTGCATGCCAGACAATGTGTTTTCCCACTTAGGCACATCCCTGACCTTTATATTAAGTTTTAAAGTATTTTTATTTTTTGAAGTATTTTTAATAAATCTGCCTTATCCTGATTTAAATTTTTTAATCATAAGTATGTGTTCTTCATTTCTGGAACTTATTTGATAAAGTGGCCTTCATGAAAGTTGGGTCATGCAAGAGTTGGGTCAGAATTCTTCAGAATATGCTTTGTTTATTTTATTTTACTTTTTTGTCCTATCATGGTTATAATTTCATACTTCTTAAATAAAAATGTTTACCCACAAATATTTCCTTTTCTTGAAGGAAAAATATACTACCTTGTTTCATTTTTACGCACAGAACATTTATTTGTGTATGTGCATCCGTATACGTATATTTTCCCCCTCCAAATATAAGAACTCTTAAGAACTGAATTATAATTGCCAAGCTTCTTGGTACCAGAGTTAAACCCTTTTCCTTTAGTGGTTTTATATTTAATTTTTAAATTTGTAAAAATGAGATATCTTTTTATTATTGTTTACAAGCAATATAAGGAGCCTGGACTAAGTAAGAACTTATATTTGGAACATTTTAGTCCCCTAAACTTTTTCTCTTTTTTTGCAGTGCTAGGGATTGAACCCAGGGACTTGTGCTTACGAGGCAGGCACTCTACCAACTGAGCTCTATCCCCAGCCCCCTAAATTTTTAATTGTAATAAAAATCATCCTTTTCTGAAAGGAAAGGCTGATACAGATATAAATTTAATCTTGCCTTTCACTTCTGCATGTGTTTAGGCTGTGGCTTCAAGTTGTTGGTCAGTGCTGAAACAGAAAAGGGAACAGATGAAGGTAAGGCTCATTATGTCCTGGATTCTTGTCTCAGTGCATTTTCTGTTGCTAAAACAGAATACCTGAGACTCACTAATTTGTAAGGAAAGAGGTGTATTCAGTTCATGGTTCTGAAATGGTAAGTCCAAGATTTGCCAGCTACACTGGTGTACTGCTTCAACTCAGGATGGAAAGCAGGACAAGCAGGCTCAGGGGGAAGAGGCAAAATACCAGGGACAGCCTTACTTTATGATAGTCTGTTCTCATGGTAATTAATGCAGTCTGACTGATGAGACAGCCTGCTGACTCACTTGAGAAGGCACTAATCCATCACAGGGGCAACATCCCCATGACCCAGAGACCTCCCACTAGACCTTACCTCCCAACACTGCGGCATTAAAAACCAACACGATTTAGGTGGAGACAAACCATGGCATCTATTTTGTGAAATAATTTGAGGATCCTATCAATAAAATACCTCAGTTCACATAATAATAATGGGGACTGTCCCTCAAACTTAATGAGTCACTTATTGGTACTAGGTGCTTTTTTTGAATTGCCTTCTCCCTTTTCCTTAATTTTATGTACAATTCAGTGTAGCAAGTATTGAGGCATATATGGAATTTCAAGTAAATGGGGAAAATTTAGGGTTAGAATAGCTCTGATAGAGCTTTTAGGTTTTTTTCACTTAATGATACTATTTTTTAAAATTATTTAATATCATGGCCTCTCCTTCATATAATTCAACTGAGAAATGATGATTTGATTCTAATAGCTGCTTTATGCAGTTCAGAGCACCTACCCTAAAAGACTCAAGGTATATAGCCCATTTCATCCACTGCATATTGCTCTCACCATACACTACTAGTGGCTAAAGGCATAAACTCTGAAGTGAGAGTTCAAATGCTACTTATTAGCAATGTGACCTTGGGCAAGTTGCTTAACTTTGTGTGCCTCAGTTCCCTTGTCTCTAAAAAAGAGGATAATAATATTATCTACCTCATAGAATTGTTTTGTTTTGTTTTGAGACAGAGTCTTGCTATATTGCTAAGGCTGGCTTCCAACTTGGTGATCCTCCTGCCTCAACTTCCCAAGTAGCTGGGTTCAAAGAAGTGTGCTACCACACCCAGTTCCTCATAGAATTTGTTGAATATACAATGTAAAGTGCTTAGAATAGTGCTTAGCATAGTGCATTATACAAATATTGCCTCTTACTATGTTATTTGCTCAAGGACCTATAGTATTTTATCAAATCCATATTTTTTAATTCAGTATTTGTTAATTTTGAGTAATGACAAGCGCATAAGTCCTCACAATATTGTCAATACATGCCATTAGAAATTATTTTAGTTGGGGCTGTAGTTGTAGCTCAGGTGCAAGGCCCTGAATTCAATCCCTAGCACCACAAGAAAGAAAAAAAGAATTCCAGAGACCTTATTTGAATAAGGTCTGAATATTTGAATAATTCTTAATTCAAATTATTCCAGAAACCCTATATTTTAAACAGTTCTGCATTAGTCCATTAGTCAGCTTTTGTGTTGCTGTGACCAAAGTACCCAACAAGAACAACTTACAGGAGGGAAATTTTATTTGGGGCTCACAATTTCAGAGGTCTCAGATGGCCAACTCCATTGTTTTGGGCCCAAGGTGAGGCAGCACATCATGGGGGAAAGACCCAGTGGAGGAAAGTTGCTCAGCTAAAGATTGGATTAGGAAGGGTGGGGTACAGGCCCCATGGGAACATGCACCCTTTCAGGGCACACCCCCAGTGACCTACTTCCTCCAGCCATGCCCCCCCTGCCTACAGTTACAACCTCATTCGTCCATTCAAACTAGGGTGGACTGATTAGGTTACAGCTCACAGTCTAATCATTTTACCTGAACATTCTTATAATAGCATAGGAGCTTTTGGGGAAAAACCTCACATCCAAATCATAACAAGTTTCCTAAATGATTATTATAAATTCTTTTTTTTAAGTATCCCTTTATTTTATTTATTTATGTTAAATTCTTTTTAGTTATTTATTTGTTTTTATGTGGTGCTGAGGATCCAACCCAGTGCCTCACATGTGCTAGGCAAGTGCTCTTCTGCTGAGCCACAGCCCCAACTCTGATTATTATAAATTCTAATGTTTGAAAACCACTGGTTTAGGACTAGAAAACAGATTTTCGTAGACTTGGGGTGTGATTCTCATACTAGCTATCATGATCATGTCAAATACCAACCATTAGCTGATCTTCTGTTTTCCCATTTGCAAAGTGGAGTTAATGCCTACTTTGTAAGACTGCTGAAAGGATGAAATGAGATAATATCAACGATATAGCACACTTCATTTATACAGAAAGTTAGAAGTAATTTTAAAAGATTTTAATAAGCAGTAGTTTCCATAATATGATAGTAATAGCATTATTACAAATATGTCTGTTTTCTAACTCAAACTTGCTAAGCAAGTACTCAACCACTGCACTGCATCACCAGTCCTGTTTCCTGCTTCTTAGAATAAATATTATGCTTCAGTCTAGTCTTCTTTCAATATCCATAGATACCTATAAGTCTCACCTTTGGAAGAAATATTTTCTATATGTGGAATGTAAAACTTCCTTCTATACTTAAATAAATCTAATCCGCTATTAACCTCAGCTCTCAGTATTCCTTGCCAAAGTGTGTTTTTCTATTTGAGCCCACACTAATGTCTCACTTCTCTGAACTCCTAATATACTTAAAAGTCTGTATGAGATTTAGAATTTTAATATATGTAGGACATCTCTTGGATTAGAATAAATTTAGTACATGACTAATAACTTTTCAGCCTTCACCACTAGCTAGCTGGTGTGCTGTAGCTGGTGGTTTAACATCCCAAATATCACTTTTCACATACTTAAAATGATGGTAACATGATCCACTTTCCCAAGAATGTTTTAGCAAACTAAATAGAATGTAGCATACTATCAAGAATATAATGGGTACTCTTTACTAAATAATAACTGCTGCTATCATATATTTTTTAAACTAGGTTTAAAAGATTGTCCTGGAGACTGTAAAATAAAAAATAAAAAATAACCCCTCCAAATGACAGAATCTTAAGGCATAATTATCCCAGTCAGTGCTTTATGACAAATCCCATAGGATGTTATTTAACAAAGAACATTCAGAAAGTTATTAATAGTTTCCTAAAACATAAGCATATGTTCATTAAAAGTGACAATTACACAATTAAAATTTTGATATTGGATTTCTTAACTAAAGGTTAGGATTCTGGTAAAAACTTAATAATCATTTAATCTCATTTTAATCTTTTTCAGTTAAAGCATTAAGTGATTTAGTAAGTCTTTTAAATAGTTAAAACCATGGTACTCAGAATACTTCTAAAAATTCTATGGCTAAAGAATTGTAACATTCTTGTTATTGCTTATTTATAACACAGCATGATTACTTTTTATTTTAAGATTTTTATTTATTTTTTTTAGTTGTAGATGGACACAATACCTTTATTTTATTTATTTTCATGTGGTGCTAAGGCAATCCAGTGCCTCACACATGCTAGGTAAGCACTCTCCCACTGAGCCACAATCCCAGCCCCATGATTGCTTTATTTTAATGAAGTACAGATTGAACATCCCTAATTTGAAAATACAAAATTCAAAATGATCTCAAATCGAAACTTTCTGAGAGCTGACATGATGGACAAGTAGAAAATTTTCCACCTTATTTCATGTGACAGGTTGCAGGCAAATTGAAAGTACACCAAAAATATTGTATAAACTTACCTTAAGATTGTGTTTATAAGGCGTATATGAAATACAAATGAATTTCATGCAGAAACTTCCGTCCTATCCCCAAGATATCTCATTATGTATATTCACATATTCCAAAATTCAGCCAGGTGTAGTGTTGCAAGCCTGTTATCTCAGCAGCTCAGGAGGAGGAGGCAGGAGGACCACAAGTTCAAGGCCAGCCTTTGCAACTTAGCTAGACCCTTTCTCAAAATAAAAAGGGCAAGGGATATAGCTCAGTGATAAAGCATCCCCTAGGATTCAATCCCCAGTTCTAAAAATAGAGAAGAGGGGGGTGGGAACAGAAAGAGAGAAAACCCACTTTTCTTAGCATATCTGGAGTACTATTGGCTAGGATATGAAATCTACATAAAAACATTTCTTTGACTCTAAAAGTTACTTCTAAGTTTATTAACTTTTTTAATAGACTGGCTCATTATTGATTCTTGGCTTGCCTTCAGAAAGGGCTGATCATGTAATGGATAACAATTTCTGTTTCTCTGCTAGAGAAAGCAAGTACAGGAAGACAAAATAACTTCTTTTTTTACTTCCCAACAGATCCCAGATGGATTTTTTGCCCATTTTTATGCCATTTGTGAGCACATAAGCCCTGTCTTAGCCTGGGGCTTTTTGGGTCCTAGAAATTCTCTCTATGATTTGTGTTGCTTCTTTAAGGTATGTTCAGTCATTGAGTCATTGCTTTTTTACTGAATCAAAAAGTGAATAAGGTTTTATTCTGTTTTGGTTTTGCTTGCAGAAGAAAGAATGTTAAGTGCCTAAATTCATGGTTTAAATACCAATTTAAATTAGTGACATTTTATAGTAATGCTGTTATTAAAATGGACCAGAGCTTTATGGATTTGGTGTCTTAGTGTTGAATAGGTTCAACAAGTCCATTTACCTTATCAGTTCTTTCTGTTATGGTTTTGCATGGTGCTACCATGTTACAATGGAACTGATGTACAGTTTGTTCTTCATGCCTAGATACTTGAAGTTTATAAACAAGCCATATTTTTAGTGCAGTAAGTTCTTTTTTCCCCACTTTTTAAAAATTGGTGCATTATAGTTTTACACACTGATGGGATTTGATGTTCCATATTCATATATGCACATAATATACAACATAACAGTACAATTTGTCCAATATAATTTGTCCCCAGCACTTTCCTAGTGCAATAAGTTTTGATTGAATGATAAAATCCAAGTTGTGAAAAATCACATGGGAGTTTAAAGTTGTATCCTAGTGTCAGAAGTTTATGTTTGTCAAACACATGGTGAAGTTCATTGTAGAATTATTCAGCTGGCAAAGTGCCAAAGAAAAGTCTCTCTGTTCAGTAGGGTTTAGGCTGATTTCAGGGAGCAAATAAAAGTGAACATAATTGAATATGAATTTGAAAGTTCAGATGTTTTAAAGTTTGGATGTTTCATTATATTCATTTTTTTCAATTAAGAGTTATTATGGGGCTGAGGTCATGGCTTAGTGGTAAAGTGCTTGCCTGGCACATGTGAGGCACTAGATTCGAGTCTCAGCACTGCATATAAATAAATAAAAGTAAAGGTCCATCAACAACTAAAAGTATATATAAATTCTTTTAAAAAAGAGTTACTATGTTTATGTGCTGTTGATGTAATATTTGTATAAATAATTTAGGAAGTAATTTAGGAATTTTACTGTCTTTTAGAACTCATTAATTTTTGACTAGGTTATTTGATCTCCTAAATGTAAGATATGTGTTTTAATGGAAATAATTTGAGCTGAGAATTAAATCTGTCATTAATGAGCAGTCTGACTTGGGGAAAATAATCCTTTCATCTGTAAAATGAGGTTGATTGCTGATTATCTTTGCAGATACAAAATTCAGTGAACTTATATGTCTTCTTAGTACTTAAAATTTGATTTCTAAGGGATAGAAATTAAATATCCCCGCTTTTTATTCTTTGGAATTACTTTCTTTCCATCATGACATTGCAATTGAAATTTACTACTTATAGTATACTTAATAGTAGCGTACTATTAAGTATATTATTAATAGCGGTATAAGAATAGCATACGTGCGACTTGGGAGGCTGAGTCAGGAGGATCGCGAGTTCAAAGCCAGCCTCAGCAACTTAGCGAGGCCCTTAGCAACTCAGTGAGACCCTGTCTCTAAATAAAATACAAAATAGGGCTGGGGATGTGGCTCAGTGGCCAAGTGTCCCTGAGTTCAATCCCTGGTTCCAAAAAAAAAAAAAAAAAAGAATAGTATACTTAATGGTAGAATGCTATTAATTTTAATATACTAATAGTATACTATTAAGTATATTATTAAAAAGAGTAGTATACTACTCATTTAAGTGTTCTTACTTAAATGAGTGTCAGGGGTTAGGGATTTAGCTCAATGGCAGAGTGCTTGCCTAGCATGCTCAAGGCCCTGAGTTCAGTTTTCAGCCTTGGGAAGGGTAAAATTGAGTTTCAGAATAAGTATCAACTTACTGAGGTGAAATATTCTTCTGGGTCTTTCTCTGATTTGAGGTCTGAACTTATTTTTATTTTTTGTGTCTTAAGGGTTTTTGTGCAGAAGAATGCATGTTTAATAATTAGTTATGATTATTGGAAGTAGTTTATTCTCCTGTCTTAAAGTAGTACCAGTGCTCAGAGGAAACAATGAAGGGCTAATAAACAGCCCCTCATATTTATACATGCTTTAGGGTTTGCAGGCACTTCTCTTAGATTTTTTTTTTTCTTTATATCAGCCCTGGGTAGTAAATTGGATGGGTGGTATTGTCTTGTATTTAACTGTTGAAAAAAAAAGGGGGGACCAAGAAGGTACATCACTTGTTCAAGGTCCCTTTTTCAATAAGATATGAAATTATCCCTGGAATTCAGGTTGTTGTGACTGGAATTCAGGTGTTCTGAGTCCTGATGCAATGCTAGTTATAATGTTAGTAACTTTTTAGATTTAATATAATTTTGGTCTAATAAATGTCAATTTGTTTTGTGTTCATTTTCCAGAATCAAGTTCTTTTCTTTCTCAAAGATATTTTTGATTTTGAGAAGGTGCGCTATTCAAGTATAGAGACTTTGACTGAAGACCTCATGCAGTTACTCATTCGCCGCATGGAACTTTTAATGGCCTATCTTGGAGCAGATGCCCTGAGGCACACAAGTAGTTGTATAGGCAGTCATGGTCATGTTATGTCCAGTGGGCTATTGGAAGCCAAAGTACAATAAGTACTGTAAGAATCATACATTTTGAGAGTGCTATAAAATATTTTAAGGTAACTATTGATTTTGTAATACATATTACAAAATTGGTGGATACATATTACAGAATTGGTGGATGTGGACTCAGGGAGGGAAAAAAATCTAGTAAAGAATGAGTGAATAAGTACTGTACTTATACAGAAATTCTGTCTTTGAATCCCTGTGTAGTGTATTCAGAGCAGCTTTTTAATTATCTAGGTAGTAATTTAGTTGTGAATTGTGTATTCTATAGGAATATTGCTCAATTTGAAGCCAGTACTTGGGAGTTAATTGATTTGTCATCTTCAAGCTGTCAGAAATGTCCAGTGTCATTCTTAAAAGCTTTGTTTTTATTCTTTGCACCTTGAAAATACACATTTTTGCCAAGACCTGAGTGGTCCACACATGCTAGAATATATTATTCCTAGTGTCAATATGTTTAACTGCCTGAAAACGTGTTTTTACTGTAAAATTATTCGTTCATTTGATCAAATTTAGGCAGTAGTGGCATTTAATATGTACTGCTTATATTATTGCTTGTGCATTTGTTTATGTATTTGAATCAAATAAATTATAATCACTGAGTACTAATATAAACATTTAGATGAATTGACACAGAAGTTTACAACTTGCAACTTCATGTTAGATTAACTGTAGTTTCCAAAATATGATAACTGTTGGTCCTGTAAGTCATAATAGACTGAAGTACTTTTATCTTTTAATAGATTTAGAACATTTTTCTCTTGAGTTGATATTGATTCAAAAGGTAACTTTTTTTACTAAGAAAAGCAACTTAAAATTTACGCTTTATAAATATAGTTTTGAGACTGACTCCCAATATCTGAGGGTATTAAAACTTGGTAACAGAAAAATAATTTCTCTTTTATCCTTCTACAAAACAAGTTTTTAGTTGTTCCCACAGGGGACTCAGCACACTGGGAATTTATTATAGTATGCCCATATTTTTAAAATGTTTATACTTTGAGTCTTAGGTTTTTTTGTTGTTATTCCTTATTTGCAGTGCTGGGGATTGAACTCAGGGGCATTTTATCACTGAGTTACATACCCAGCCTTTTTTAAAAAATTATTTTTGAGACAGGGTCTTGCTAAGTCGCTGAGGCTGGCCTTGAACTTGAGATCCTCCTGCCTCAACCTCCCTAGTAGGTAGGACTCCAGGCATGGGATACTGCACCCAACTGAATCTTAGTGAAGTTTTAAAGAAAGTTTTTTCTTTTTTCTTCCTCTGGTATGGAAAAAAAATCTTTAATGATATGGAAGTATATTCTGTGTCCTTTATGACAAGTGTATGAACAAGTGGGTTGTTCTTGAGTGAGGCTCCTCCGAGTCTATTAGATATTTTACAATTGTATTAATTTTGTTTCTAAGTCATATACCACTTATTTGAAGTGGCTGACTTTATATTAATGAGTTAGATTTGTTGATTTTGCTCCTGAGGTGGTCTTTATACATTTTAGGAGTGAGTTACATGAGGATCTAAAATGCATTTTTAAAAAATGCATTTTTAGATTAAAGTGCCTAGTTTCAGATTAATGAGTAGAAAATGAAAAGTGAAAAAGGAATAATTTTTAAGATTTAAAATTTATGTGCCACAGTAATGTAATTACAAAATATAAAATTCAGAGTCATGCAATTTTGCATGTACTGTGTAGGTTAGAACTTTAAACATATGAAATATTACTCTAATTGTTCTTGAGTATATAACTCCTTGGTGTCTTACTTAGCTTTTGTGAGTTTTTTTCCAGTTTGGGGGATCAAACTCAGGGCCTCCATGCATGCTAGGCAAATGCTCTACTGCTGAGCTACATCCCCAGTCCTCTAACACAGATTTTTAAATTAACACTTGCCTATTCATAATTCTTACTGATGGAGAAGTATGATTAGAAGTACCAAAATGGAAAATTCCATTATGTAACATTTTACTTTTCATTTAATATTGGGTGTTTTCATCCTGTTGTTGAGGTATCACTGGCCTTGAATGATGCACACATATACGTACGTGTGTATGTTCATGTTCCCATTACCTCATAGGCAGGACAGTAATTGCTTCTACTAATTTACTCATATGAGGTTAAATGTTTTATGCCGTGGTTTTTTGTTTATAAACAAAAGCTATGAATAAACTAACTTTTTTATTTAAGAAAGATACTGTTTGAACTCAGTTTTAAGGAATTGCACTGTTTAATAATGCTGCTACTAGGTAAGATAACTGTGGGGAATTTATTTCATCAGATAAGGTAAATGGCATTCTAGAAGGTGTTTGGGTCTCTCTCTCTCTCTCTCTCTCTCTCTCTCTCTCTCTCTCTTTTTCTCTCTCTTTCCCATTTCAATTTTTTTTTTTAATTGCCCATCTTGCTGGGCGCGGTGTCGCACACCTGTAATCCCAGCACTTGGGAGGCTGAGGCAGGAGGATGGTGAGTTCAAAGCCAGCCTCAGCATCTTAGTGAGGCCCTAAGCAACTCAGTGAGACCCTGTCTTTAAATAAAATATAAAATAGTGCTGGGGATGTGACTCAGTGGTGGAGTGCCCCTGGGTTCAATCCCTAGTACCAAAAATAGAATAGAATAGAATAGAATAGAATAGAATAGAATAAAAAAATAAATTGCCCATCTTCAGGAAGTTGATTTTTCAAATTCAGTGCTTAAGTTTGATGATTAGTTTTTGGTCAGTTCTGTAGCTACATTACCATGATGCTTTCTTTGTGGCCTTGACAAAAGGGATAAGAGAAACCAAACAGAATTTCAGGGCAATAAATGTAGGAAAAATCTATTTTATGTGAAGAAACTTGACTTTTTAAAAAGAAAACATTTCCTAAAAAGAATATTTCTGACCAGAGAAGGGTATTTAAGACATATATGCCATGCCAGTTTTCATTTGCCTTAAAACTGGATTAAGCAGCAAAAGCAATGCTTTAAAAAATAATAAAAACTAGTCTTTCAGGACAAAACCCAGCAACTTACTCCTGGTGGTATTGTCAGGAAATTCCTGTTTCCACCATGAGTCCCTCAATTCACTTTCATATGTAAGTTAAAACAGGGCCTTGGATTAGTTAGTCCTTAGAAAATGGCTTTTTCTTCCTCTTTTCTGGAAGAAATAGATAAGTGTTCAGGTGATTTATATGTTATGTTTCTTTCTTTTATAAAATTTTTTCTAGTTGTTTGTCAGCGTTTTCTGTTGGTTTTTTTTTTTTTTTTTTTTTTTTTTTTACAATTAACAGAGCAGTTATTTCTTCCCAGAGGTTAATGATATTTTAATGAAATGTCAAAATGGAACTAACTTTTTAAAAAGCTAAGTTTTCCATACTATTCTAGTCAGCTCCAAAGAACTTTCTCTTTCTCCTAAGTAGTCCCCATCATTTGCATCCATTTAGAATGAATTTTATTAATTTGTTATTAAATGACTGTAGAAAGTATTTACAAATGTTTTCTTGCCTTAAGATGTAACAGTTTCTACTTATTCCCAAGAGTGATTATTTGCATTACAAAGGAATTAATTTATCATTCCTTTAAGCCTAGGAATCAAGAATGCCAAAGTAACATTTAGTGTACTTCTCTGAAATTTCATAATCAGAAATTTTAAATTATGTTTATAAGTCATTTGCTTTTATTTTAATGTGCTCATGTGTTTCAAAATTGGTTGGGTTGTAAATTTCAAAGTGACTTTAAGAATTAGGCTGAATTCAAATCTTTTTTTTTTAACTGGATAAATCAGATTAATATAAGTATGTTGAGATTTAATAAGACTTTATGTTATCTGTGAAAAATAGAATATCTTGTTCCTAATGGTTGTGTTACTGTTTTGTTTAGTTTGAGAACAACTGTGCTTTAGCTTTACTTGGCTGATATCAGTAAATGTATTTATTTCTTAAATATAAGAACTGAACTCATTAATTTGTATAAAAGTAAAGCACTACAGTAGCAGAAAAAAATAGCATTGGCTCTTTAGCCAAAATAAGCACTATAACATGGATGTATTTCTATAACTGCCAAATAAAAAAGTGATCATACATCTAGGAAATGTATTGCATATTTTAAAAACAATGTTTATATATAATTGGAAGGTTACAATTGTCTCATCAGATTCTACACTATGAGCGCTTTCTATCTATATATCACCATATATGTAGTGTCTATGCAGAAGCATTGAAATTGAATGTAAAAGTGTGTTATCTTTATGTACTAATATTGAAAACAAAGGTGGTTTTGTGATGAATAAAGTCAAAGTACCTGTGTGTTACAGTGAGTAATGCCATCAAGCATTGTGTAAATTTGTAAAATTGATATACACATATCCATCCCTCTTCAGATATCAACCTCCTTTCTCATCACATCTTGGTAAGGGTTTGGATGTGTTTAGTCAAGAAGAAAGCTGCTGCCTGAACACCAGCAAGTGACAGAAAGGATTCACCTGGACACAAAAACAGTATTCTTAATTTGAGTCTTTAAATAAATAGGTTTGTTATAGAGTAATTAAGCATGTATTATATAGATAAGTAGATTATTTGCTTATTTATTTGTTTATTTATTTATTATTTTTGGTGCTGGGATCAAAACCAGAGTGTCTTGCATGCTGGAACAAACATTCTCCAACTGAGCTGCATACGTAGCCCCTATGTAAAAGAGTTTTATATTAAGCTTATCAACTGAAGTATATTACTTAATAAGCAAATCATACAAATGTTGAGTCTTTTCCATTCTGGATGTAGGGTTGGAGTAGAACAGGGACCCAGATCAGCATCTCTTATCTCATTTTTTGTTTTCCATGCCATTTCTGCCATGTTCTTTGTTGTCTCATGCATCCTTTTTGATTCTACTATCTAAACTTAATGTTTTGCACTTTAAACATCTCTCAGAATTCTTATTCTTAAAATGCTTCTCTGCAAGCTTCTCACTATTATGTTATTTCATTATTTGTAGGGTTTTGTTGGAAATCTTTATAAACCCACTTTGTTTATCCACTGCCTGCTTTACTGTTCTTACGCTGCTTTTGACTTACATTTTTTTCTTTAGTGTTTTTTCCTATTCCCTGTGTTCTCTGATTCCTTACCCTGCCACTTCTTTCCCCTTGATCTCTTGCTCTTCTATGCTACTGACATTTCTGATCAGGCTGCACAGGCTCTTTGGTTTCCTGAAGTTCTTTGGCCCCCCCCGCCCCGCCCCCACTACATCTAAACAGTGAAAACCCTGGGCAGGGAAGGACTGGATTTCAGAAGAGAAAAGAAAAAGGGCAAACCTTCCTTCTATGACACTTTTTATTCTTTACTTAAAAGCAACAGCAAAGCAACTGATACATCAAATATCACTTCAGCATTTTGCTTTTAATTTTTTTATGTGTGTCATAGAAGCCTTTCACAAAGTACATTTATATATAGGAAATTACAGAATTGATAATTTGCCATGTTTGAAATAACACCATAGTACTTGAGTATAGAGAAGCACTTTAACATCTGAAAGCATTTGGAATATATAACTTATCAAACTTTGTAAATTTCTTTTAGTAATACTTAGAGAATGGTCCCATTAACCTTAAAAAAGTATGAAGTATTTGTCAGGTGTGGTGGTGCATGTCTGTAATTCCAGTGACTCAGGAGGCTAAGGCAGGAGGATCACAAGTTCAAGGCCAGCCTTAGCAACTTTTGAGAGCCTAAGCAATTTAGCGACACACTGTTTTAAAATAAAAAGGGCTGAGGCTGGGCATGGTTGCACATGCCTATAATCCCAGTGGCTCAGGAGGCTGAGGCAAGAAGCTTGAGAATTCAAAGCCAGCCTTAGCAATTTAGCCAGGCACTAAGCAACTAGTGAGACCCTGTCTCTAAATGCAAGAAAGGGCCGGGGATGTGGCTCAGGGGCTAAGTGCCCCTAAGTTCAATCCACAGTACCAAAAATTAAAATAAATGATGGGGATATAGCTTAGTGGTAGAATGCCCCTGGATTCAGTCCCTAGTACCAAAAAAAGAAAAAAAAATGAAAATGAAGTTCTTAATGTGTGATAATAAAGTAGGTTAAAGCAAATATTTCCTTCCTTTCCCCAACCCTCTTTGTATGGGACAGTCAGCTGTGTTTCCCAGACTGGTCACAAACTCCTGGGCTCAAGTGATCCTCTTGCATCAGCCTCCTGAGTACCCTCCTACCACCACACCTGACTTTTAGGCCAATCATGGCCTTAAGACCTTTAGTTTAAGTATAGATTCACTGGATATTCCATACTTGGTACATAAACTACACCCTTAAGTCATTTCTCTGGGATTTCAAGTGCGTTTTGTTTTGTTTTGTTTTGTTTTGTTTTGTTTTGTTTTGTTTTTCATGACCCTTTTTTTTTTTACTCTTTTAAATATTTTTAGTTGTAGTTCGGCACAAAAACTTTATTTTTTTTTTTTATTGTGATGCTGAGGATCAAACCCAGTGCCTCACATGTGCTAGCTAGGCAAGCACTCCACCACTGAGCACAACCCCAGCCCTTCTTTCATGACCCTTTTAAAGGAGAAAACAACTTGTACATGAAAGCTATGAGTACATAGTCTCCCTAGGTTTTACTAAGTTTGTACCCAATCTTTTTTTACATGTCTTCCCCACGCCTAGGTTGATGGCAATTTTTGTAAGCTACTTGCCTTTATCAAATCTTTTCAGAGCATTCAACTTAGATTTTCTAAAGATTATAACATGCTTTTACTTTAATATTTATCTTTGTAATGTTCATATGATTTCAAAGGAGGCTAGGAGTATAGCTCAGTGGTAGAAGACTTGCCTAGAACGTGCACTGCCCTTGATTTGAATCCCAGCACCATTAAAAAAAAAAACAAAAGGAAAAAGCTCTATACATTCAAGATTGACAGCAGATTCAGCTGGTTCATGATAAATATGCCAGGAATGTTTATACAATTTGACAAATCTTGGATTTCTTAAAATTTTCTCACATTTAGCATGTTAGCCCCTGACCACCCCTGCCAACAGTCCTTTTCTACCAGTTTTCCCCTCTGAGTGAAAGACAACTCCTTTCTTTAGTTCAAGAGCCAAAAACCTCTTTTCATTTCACTTCACAGTCTTGTTACCAGAATCATACCACTTTTACCTAAAAATGTACCTAGGGGGTGGGGGGGGGGGGGGGGAGCCAAGCCATTTTTCACTACCTTCACAGCTATCACCTTGGTTCATATCCCTGTTACCTCACATTCTGATTCTTGTGGAAGCCTCTTTATTGGTCTGCCTGCTTCCTCACTTGTCCCATTTAGTAGATTTCCAGCACATCAGCCAGGACAAACACGTTACAAGCAGTCACAGTCACTACTTTGTTCAAAACCCACCAATGGCCACCCATCTTAGAGTAAAAAGCAAAGTCCTTACAACGCTATCCAAAAAGGGTTTTGCCCTCTTCTCCTGCCCCACCCCACCTCCTATTCTTTCACCCCTATACTCAGCTTTACCCACACACAGGCCTCCTTATTTGTCCTAGAACATATCTGGTAGGATCCTTCTCTGGGCCATTGTACCTCTCCCTGGTTCAGTCTTCAGATGTTTACATAGCTCACTGCCTGCTACAGTCTGGATATGGTTTATAATATTCAAAAGTTCATGTGTTGTGGGCTGGGGTTGTGGCTCAGTGGTAGAGCATTTGCCTCACTTGTGTGGGGCACTGGGCTTTATTCTCAGTACCACGTATAAAAAAATGAATTAAAAAAAAGATCCATCAACAACTAATAAAAAAAAAAAAGTTTATGTGGCGTGGAAGCTTAGTCCCCAGACAATGTTAAGAGGTGGTGGAACCTTTAAAAGGTAGGGCTTAGTGAGAGGTTATTACTCTGGCCACCCTACACTCTGGCTCCCTGTCTCACTGTGTGATCTCACCCTCTTCCACAAACTCTGTGCCATTGTGATGCCATCTGTCATGAGGTCCTCACCAGAACCAAACTGGTGCCAACACTATGCACTGAAACTCCAGAACTGTGAGCTAAATAAACCTCCTTTCTTTATAAAAGTTATCTGTTCTCAGTATTTTGTTAAAGTAACAGGAAATGAACAAATGCATTGCCTCACTTTCCTCAATAGTTTTACTCACTTGAGGCTTTCTCTGGTTGCTCTAAAATTATAGCATCCACTCAGCCCATTCTCAATATTCCTTACTTCCCTGTTGATTTTTTTAAAAAATTTTAGTTGTCAATGGACACAATACCTTATTTTATTTATTTTTATGTGGTGCTGAGGATTGAACCCAGTGCCTCATACATGCTAGGCAGGTGCTCTTACCACTGAGCTACAATCTCAGCCCCAATCTTTGCTGATTTTACCCATATTACATATCACTAAATACTACATAAGTCATTTGTTTATCTTCCTTCTATTAGAATTCATGTTCCATGAGGATGAGAGCTTTATTTTTTTGTTCTGCTGCATCTTCAGTATCTATAACTGTTAATTTGTTGAATAAATGATGACTTTGTTGAATAATGGTGAATAAGTAGGACTTGCAGGCTGTGGTAGTTTTCAGTATATTATAGAGAGAATAGAGAGGTTTTTTTAATCTAGTGAATCTGTTGAGAAACAAAAATTAGCTTTTACTCACTTTTTTAAATCACAAAAATATATAGTTAAATTGATATGCATAGAGAGGAAAAGGGTGGGATGAGCACTTACAGATTGGTGTGCAAGGAAGGCTTCTCTGAGGAAACAACATTTAAGTGGTGATCCAAAGGATATGTTAAAGTTAGATGAAGAGTTGGGGAAAGAGTGTGCCATGTGGGAGGAATGACTTGTGTAAAGACCGTGTAGCCAGAGTGATCATGAACTAAAGAAGGCCAAGGTGAGGATACTGAAAGGAGCACAGGGGCAAGCTAAATAATCCTGACCACCTATCACTGTCTGTATTTAACCATTTTAATCACCAACTTAGAACTTCACTTGAGGAATGAATGCCTTACCCATCTTTTTTGTTGTTGTTCTTTGTAGTTATACCTGACAGAAGAATGTGTTTTGACATATATACATACATGGAATATAACTTCCCATTCTTGTGGTTGTAAATGATGTGGAGTTGCACTGGTCGTATATTCATATATGAACCTAGGAAAGTTATGTCTGATTCATTCTACTCTCTTTCCTATTCCCACCCACCCTGCTTCCCTTGATTCCCTTTTGTCTAATCCAGAGTACTTCTATTCTCTCCCCTCCCCCCATTGTGTGTTAGCATCTGCATATCAGAACATTCAGCCTTTGTTTTGGGGGGATTGGCTTATTTCACTTAGCATGATAATCTCCAGTTCCATCCATTTACCAGTAGATGCCATAATTTCTTCTTTACAGCTGGGTAATATTCCATTGTGTGTATATATCACATTTTCTTTATCCATTCACCTGTTGAAGGGCACCTAGGTTGATTGCCTTACCCATCTTAAAAGAATTTTCATGCTGAGTAAAAGGTGTGGGAATGGGAATGGGAAAGTTACATTTATGAGCAAAAGGTCTTTTGACATCCCTGAAATGTGACCTGAACACTGCTGTCTGCTCAGAGCCCGAAGTTGGAATTAGTTACCTTTGTCCTTGTATCTGTCTGGATATCAGTTTGATATTTTAAAATTTAAAACGCAGTAAAGAAAATTTCCCCCACAAAAAAAAAAAAGAGCCTCTTCTGGATATGCATTTCATATTTTAATATTGTGTTGTCTGATGAATTTAATTCACAGGCTAGTGATCCAAGTTGAAAGAGGATTGGGGATGCCTAATTCTCACAGATGCCTTTATGAAGGTTTTGGAAGACCATAGATAATTTGCCTTCAGTTAAGGAAGAATGAAAATTGCTACACACACACACACACACATTAATTATATTCATCTTTCTCCTCCAACTTTTTTTCTATCAACTTATTGGAGTTAAAGACCAGGGCTCAAGAAAAAGAGAGCAATAAACAGATGAAGTGTTCTGGGATTGTCCAACCTGGTCCTCACTAATAAAGGCAAGCTGGTCAAAGGGCAATGCTTTGGGTGAAATGTAATGTAATAGCTTCACCTTTTTTGAGAAATGAAGACAGGTAGAGAAACTGAGAGAAGTAGTTCTCGGGCAAACTGGTTGCAAGGAAGAAGACTGGGAATGACCATTCTGGCTAGCGTCATTCCTTTCCCACGGGGTAGGCAGCCTCCCTTCTCTGGGCCCTGCTCTAGGTGGAGGCAGGCCCAAGTTTGGGGATCAACTCAGGCACTCTGGACGGGGCAACAGGCAAGTTCTGGGGGAAAGTTGCCAGCCACCGCCGGTTCGCCTGCCTCTCCAGGATTCTCCCCCCTTCTCTGGGTGATATGGTGGGGGTGGGGGGTGGGGGAACTGGCCTTGTGTTTTGGAACAGCTGCAGCCGGCGCTGGGCCCGTCTGGAATGCGGGAACAGGCTGCGCACCAGGACTTTTATGGAAACTTGCTGCTGGGGACGGCGGCAGCGGCGGCGGCAGCCAGAGGGCTCCCAGTGACTGGAGCAGCAGTGGCTGCGGTCAGAACTCCCAGACCCCTACCTAGCCCCAGCTCCGGACGCGCACGTCTCTCCGCACGCAAAGAAGACCTTCGCTTGTCACCAGTTCCTGGAGGGTAAGAGGGTTTGGGGTAACGTGGAATTCGGGCGGTGAAGACCGAGGTGCGGGTCCCCTGGCGCGGGTGGAAGCAGCGGCAGCAAAGAGGCGCTCTGGACGCCCAGGCTCCTGGCCCGCTCTGCTGCAGCATCAGAGCGCGCGGGGTTCCATCCATCTGTAAGTAGGCTTCGGGTTCCCGGCAGAATACACCGACCCCCGGGGCTGCGTCCTGTGGGCCCGGGTCGGCCTCGCGGTCTCCGTGTTAAACCGTCTCTGGCTTCTGGTTGTGCTTTCCTTGCTTCTGCTCTGCCTTGACTTATCGGTCGTGTTCTGGGTGCTTTTTTGTACTCCTGCAGGAGAAGAGCCCTCCGTGAGCGGAGCGGGTGCCTGTCCCTTTGCTGTATCCTTGGGGTCGCGAGGGTATAAAGTTCACTGTGATCCCCCGCCACGCGCCCCATTGGTCTACGTCTCCACCAGCAGTGCCCATTATTCTAAAAATCATTCCTGATCCGCTCCTATGGAGGATGGGGAGTGAAATATGATTTAACAACCTAGCATCTCCAAACTGTTTTTGTTTTTTTTCCTACACGAGGTGAAATGCTGAAGACTGAGCAAGCAAATAGAGCTCGAAGTTGAAGTGAAAAATGCAGTAACCTCTCGAGAAGTCCATATGCATTTTGATAACACCAGTTATCTTTGTAAACTGGAAATGTCCTATAAATACCAAAGATTAACTATTATTGGCATTTGTAAGAAAAATAACCAAACTGGGTAGTTGGTTATTGCAATGACTTCAAGATATTTATATTTATTAAAGGCTACAACGTGAACAAAGTGTTGGGAGAGATAGATAACACGGTAAAAATAGTATGAGGATATGTCCTAACAAAATGTCTGTCCTTGAGAAAGAGACAGGTGGAGAAAAGAAGTAAACCATCATAAGTAAGAAATTAGTTATCTGACCAAAGCGATGAGAACATCATTCGTCAGCTAAATTTTGTTAATGAGTTCATATAATATGGGCCCACTGGTCTTCCAGTCATAACCATGTCATGGGTAGTGTAATTAGATTATTTTAAGTTTTTATACAATCTTAGTCACACATTATAGAGTGGACTGCATAATTTGCACCCCCAAAAATTCTTTTACAGGTTGAATTGTTGCCATAAGGAAACTTGAAACATACATGTCTCTGAAATTCTTTTGAGTTTTGGAGTATTGGTAAGGAAAAAAATATGTAATCATTCAAATGAACAAAAGGGGTTTTAAAGGAAGGTATATTTTGTATAAATGAACTTTGGTTATTGATGTAGCTGGTTTAAGTTTCTTTTTCCTCACAGCTATTGGCACTATTTCTGAAGGCATTTTATATTTTGGTTGATGCTTCTGGGGAATAATTTTTTTTAATGTGTGCTATTCTTTATTCTACCTGCCAACAACTCACTTAAAGAACCCTAACCAAAAACCACAACAAAATTATTTTAAATCCAGTTTTCATTATTATAGTTATTAATGTAATCCAGTTTTAATTGACAATTTGCACTTTCAAATCCATTTTCAATTAAAATATAGTGAGTAGCAATTTTTCCTGCTCACTTTAAAATGAAATCTGTGCTATTTTTGAAAATTTGACATGTAAGGCAGATCATTGTCAAAATGTATGTCATCTTGAGATGACTATATTTAGCACCAACAAAGGAATGCATTATCTAGGTTTTTGAACAGTATTTTTCCCCTAAAATTTCACTTGAAATATTTAGGTTAGGGTTTTACTCACAAATAAAATGAAAACTAAGTATGTATGTTTGGAAGAGAATTGAGGATTTAGATTGCTTACAACCCAATTGGCATGAAATAATATACTTTGTTCATTAAAAAAAGTAAACTTATTTTTTAACAGCCCTAGAATAAAAATATTATTCAAATAAACATGAGAGGGGCTGGGGTTGTAGCTCAGTGGTAGAGCACTTGCCTAGCACATGTGAGGCAGTGGGTTTGATCCTTAGCACCACATAAAAATAAACAAATAAAAGAAAGGTATCATATCCATCTACAACTAAAAAATTTTTTTTAAATAATTATAATAAAGGTCCATCAGTAACCAAAAATTGTTGGGCGCGGTGTCGCACACCTGTAATCCCAGCACTTGGGAGGCTGAGGCAGGAGGATCGCGAGTTCAAGGCCAGCCTCAGCAACTTAGCGAGGCCCTGAGCAACTCAGTGAGACCCTGTCTCTAAATAAAAATACAAAATAGGGCTGGGGATGTTTTCCATGGTAGAGTGCCTCTGGGTTCAATCCCCAGTACCAAAAAAAAAAAAAAAAAAAATTTTTTTTTTTTACATAAACTTTAGAGTTGTATGTAAGAGATGGACAGATGTCTAAAAGTTTTTACAGAAAAGAGAACTTTTAGCATATTTTATAATTATGTAGACCACATAAAAAAATCTTGGTAGTTTATAATTCAGAGGGAGAATGACTTATAATTTTTTTGTTTTAATTTTTTTTAGTTGTCAATGGATTTTTTATTTTATTTATTTATATGTGGTGCTGAGTATCAAATGCAGGGCCTCACACATGCCAGGCAAGGACTCTACCACTGA
This sequence comes from Glaucomys volans, assembly GCA_020662805.1. Lineage (NCBI taxonomy): Eukaryota > Metazoa > Chordata > Mammalia > Rodentia > Sciuridae > Glaucomys > Glaucomys volans. Next base: position 391,271 of record JAJEJO010000140.1, read on the forward strand.
GCCACAACTCCAGCCGGACTTATAATATTCGTAACAAGTTCACATATTTCTGTTCTTATTTATTCAATCTGTAGTTCATATCACCTGTGCAGTTTCTTTCATGCTCTCTCTTCTGGTTTATAATTGTGTAGTTACATATTACACACATTTGAAATTGTTATTCTTCATTTACATAAATATTCAATGTATACTGTGGCTTGATTTATGGTCCTGTACTTGTGTGTGTTTATGTGTGCATGTGTGTGCTGTGGATTGAAACCAGGGCCTGAGCATGCTAAGCTCATCCACTCATCCACTAGTCATGCTAATCCACTGACTATTGAACTCATGCTCAACTCCAGACTATTGAAATGTATTTTGTACACTCAGGGTGGGCAGATTTTAACTCAGAAATTTACCCTCTTAGTCATTACTTGTGTTATAACACTAATACAACTATAATTATAGAGAACATAAAAAATTATAGAGAACATAAAAAGTTGTTCTCATAATCTGATATTCCCATTGTTAGTATTTTCTAGTCTTTTCTGCATGCATAGGATTTTTTACCCTTTGTATTATCATGTCTCAATGAAATCATCTTGGAAAGCATCTGATGCAGTAGCTGCCATCTAGTAAGTGATCAACAGACGATTCTTTTTCCTCCTTATTTTTCTCCTTCTTGACATCTCTTCCTCTCTGCTCTCAAATTAGAAGACAAGCAGATTGGGTGGCACTCCATAGGTAGGTTTTGAAGTTGGTGAGATTTGCTCCACCTTCCTTTCTATGTTCCTTTCCTATCCTTTCTTCCCTTTTGATTCTGCCTTTCTTTCTCTGATGAAATTAAATCTCCCCTTTGTCCCTTTCAATTTCCTCAGTGTGGTCCAGCTTATTTAGATAACGGAACCACAAATTGAAAAACAAAAGACAATTCTAAGCCATAGACATGCCTAAATATTGGTACATTTTACAGTAATATATAGATTTACATTCTTAATTGAAAAACTGGACGGTCTGGGCAAAATTGGGTCAACATTTGTACAGCGACACTTTGTAACCAAGCAGTGGTTGCCCCAGACAGAGTACACATTCTCCATTTGACATTGTCTCCGTGATCCCATACACTCATTAATATTACCTTCGATTGCATTTCATAGCATTTCCATTACCTGACCCTTGACACTTGAATATACAGTTCCCTGATCTAGTATGTATTAGGGCAAGTCTGAAGGATGATATGATAGAAAGTCTGCTGAACTTAGAACTGGGTACCTGTCCTTTAAATGTTTTTGCGACTCCTAGAGCTTGCCATAAAGAGGAGTTTACTACTTATTTACTATTCTTTTGCCTCCCTGCCCCAATGAGTTGTTTGGAGCCAGAGGTTCAGGTCTTCTAATTCCCAGCTGTGTTCTTCGGTGAAAGGCCATCTTGTAGAGAGGCTGAAGAGGTCCAGACTTATCCAGCAGTTATCACTGCCATTTTCTTGGGAAGGCAACTTCTTCAAGCCCCAGGTTACAGAGTGTTCATGATATTTGGTTTAGAATAAACCCACTCCATTTTATCTTCTGTTATTTTATTTAGTTAGAGATCATCAGCCTTCCGTCTGTAGATGTCAATCATATCTTATTTGGACTGTTTTGGATCCACAGTTTTCCTGTTATTTGTCATTCATCAAATATGAATTGAGTTTGTTCTTGGTATTGTGTGAAACACTAAGGATATTGAGAGGATTGAGCAATTCTTATCTTTCAGGGCTCATAGTGTGGTGAATACACTTTAAAAAGTATCATGTATAATCATATGAAGGCAAAGTATTATATATAATTACTAGAGAAGAATATCAAGGCAGATTGAAAGTAAGATTCTTGGTTTTCAGTGAGGAATTGTGTATTGGTAGGAAGGAAAATTCTCACTATTTCCAATAGGTAAAATAGGATCTAATTCATATTTTTAAGTTGTGATGAAGTTTATGATGGGTTTTATAGTATAATTTTTAAAGAATAAAGTTGCAACTTTGTTAATTAAATGTAATGAAGTTATATTTATGTTCCTTGCACAAATAAAAAATGACAAAAATTTAGGCTTTTTTTTTTTTTTTGAACCAGGGATTGAACTCAGGGGCACTCGGCCACTGAGCCACATCCCCAGCCCTATTTTGTATTTTATTTAAAGACAGGGTCTCACTGAGTTGCTCAGGGCCTCGCTAAGTTGCTGAGGCTGGCTTTGAACTCGCTTAATGTTTGGCATATGGCAGATTCTTCTCAGAAAGATACTGTCTTGTAAATACAGATCTAATCTGTCAAATTTGAACAAAAATGCAACTCTTTTGATAAATCACATACAGGCTATATTAGTATTGCAATATTTCCTGTAAATTCTGTGGTGAATATTTTGTCTTCATTTAACACAAGTATTTAATATGCTAGACTGGCTTACTAAATCCCTTTATTATCCCATCCTTTATCATCCTTTATTATGACCAAACTCTTGTTGATGCACCACATTCAACCTTACCCTTTGGTTAGTGTTTTCTCTCTAATTATATTTCTTCTTTAGTGTGTGCACAGTCATTAATCTTGTTCTTTTTTTAAAAATATTTTTTAGATGTTGATAGACCTTTATTTTATTCATTTATTTATATGTGGTGCTGAGAATCAAACCCAATGCCTCACACATACTAGGCAAATGCTCTACCACTGAGCCACAACCCCAGCCCAAATCTTATTCTTGATAATAATTTATTTAGTCTGCCTGAGCTTGCATTTAGAAAGTGCAGTGGGGCTGAATTGTTATGTTGCTGCTGCCCCTTTAAGGTGGTCAAGAACATTGCATCTGCCTGCTCAGACAGAAATTACTTAATACTAGCTTCAGAAAAACCTATGAGATTTCAGATAAACAATCCTTTGGCTTCAGGTACTGAGTACAAGAAGTTGCTAAACTGATTTTCATTTTTGCATTCTAAAATGCAGTGAGTGAACGCTCAGTGTAACTGCTTCCTTTCTAGCATGACAAACTTGATTTGATAGGATATTCTTGACAGTAATGCCGCAAATCTCAAATGTTCTTTTAGAACTCCTGGGAGTCCACCCGGTGGGGCGTGCCTGTGATTCCAGCTACTTGATGTCTTAGGAGGCTGAAATAGGAGGACCACAAGTTCGAGGCTAGACTCAGCAATTTACCAAGGCCCTGAGCTGGGTCTGTGGCTCCATGGTAGAGCATTTGCCTAGCACACTGAAGCCCTGAATTCAATCCCTAGTACTGCCAAAAATCAATAAAATAATATCACTACTACTAATAAAAATGTCATTCTTTACCATGGCCCTAAGCAGCTTAGTGAGACTGTGTCTCAAACTAAAAAATAAAAAGAGCTGGGGATGTAGTTCAGTGGTAAAAATGCTCCTGGTTTCAATCTTCAGTACCCAAACAAAACAAAAACAAAATCCTGGGAGTCCCCTGTACCCTTTAAGAATCAATGAAGGGCTGGGGATGTAGCTCAGTTGGTAGCGTGCCTGCCTCGCAAGCACAGGACCCTGGGTTTGATCCCCAGTACCGCAAAGAAAAAAAAAATCAATGAAGTCCTTCCTTTTCCAAATATATATCTCTGTGAGGTTATATTTTCTTTGTAGCTTTAAGTCAAAACAATATATCACAATAGTTTGAATGTAGAAACAGATAAAGCCAGAATTAAAGAGATTTATTAAAATGTAAGACAGTGCCACTCTTCTGATTGTTTTCATTTGAAAAATATAGTTATTTTTTATGTTTATAATAATGGGGTTTACTATTTTTTTATTTTTTTGGATAAAAGGCCTATTACTTTATTTCTTTATGATATCAATGAACAATCCAAAAGTAAACATTTTAAATGACACTACTAATCTTAAATGACTTATTTTAAAATTTCTAATATATTACATATATACAAAAATAATTCATAGAAATAAAATGTGTCTAGGATCCTCACTAATAGGCCCACATGGTAGCCCTGAGCACCCAAAATTTGAAGCCCACTCTTGTAATTCATAGCTTTTCTTCCAAAAGGTACATTTTCTTTAACATCACACACTTTATTTTTGTATGTTTATAATCTTTCACATTCTCTAATTAAACATTTTCTAAATGTTTGTAATGTCTTATTATATTTTTGGTAATTATATTTTATCTCATCTAGATTTTTGAACTCTATTTTGCCCTATTCATCATTATATTATGTAATACTGTATCTAGAAGATAGAAAGATGATCAAAATGTTTCTTTTTTTCTTTTTGTAGTATCAGGCATTAATAGGGGCACTTTACCACGGAGCTACATCCCTAGCCCTCTTTTTTTTTTGTTTTAAGACAGGGTCTCTCTAAGCTGCCCAGGCCTCAAACTTGCAATCGTTCTGCCTTAGTCTTCCAAGTAGTTGGGGTTTCAGGTGTGTGCCACTGTGGCTGGAAATAAATGTTTCTCAAGTGACTGTGTATCCTTTTTAGCTAATTTCATCTTTTCTCCTTTATTCTTAATTCTAGCATACTCACCTGCTTTAGATTGATGAAATAATAGTCAAACTAACTAGTGTATGGGACGTATAGGAGTTTAACGCTTCTTTTATTCAGTGTAGAAACTCTAAGCTTTTTTTTTTTTTTTTCTTTTGGTACCAGGGATTGAACCCTGGGGCACTTAACCACTGAGCCACATCCTTGGCCCTTTTTGTATTTTATTTAGGGACAGGGTCTTGCTGAGCTGCCTAGAGCCTCGCCAAGTTGCTGAAGCTGGTTTTGAACTCAGAATCCTTCTAGGCTTTTTAAAAAATGTATTTTTTTAAAAGAACCTTACATTTTACTTATATATGTAACTTTTCATTACTTTATTAATGACTTCATCAGATGATAGTTTATCATCTGGGTAAGTACTGAGGGAGTATTGAGGATTTCACCCAGGGGCAATTTACCACTGAGCTACATCCCCATAGGGTCTCACTATGTTGCTTAGGATCTTGCTAAGTTACTGAGACTTGCCTTGAACTTCTCCACCTGTGTCAGCCTCCTGAGCTGCTAGGATTACAGGCATACACTACTGCGCCTGGCTTTGACTTGAAGTGCTTACATTAAAGTCTTTTCAAGAAAGAATGAAAGGTACTGGTGGGGACATAATTCTGAATGGATAGGAGGATGCACTACATATCACAGCCTAGGATGTGGTAGGAACAGCTGGAATATAAAGTATGATTTAAGGCATCTTTAAAGATATATTGTGCTGAAATAGGTGTTGAATAAAACAAATCAATACAAAGTGTTTGTATTGTTAATAAGACAGTGGACAAAGCTGATCATTGTTGAAGCTTGGTGGTGGATATATGGGTGTTCATTAGAGTAGTCTCTTTAATTTTGTATGCCTGAAAATTTCCATAATAAAAAGGTAAAGTAGATTAGACTGATACATCTAAGATGTTGAATATTTTAAACTTTTTAAAATGTATACTAGGACTGGGGATTTAGCTCAGTGGTAGAACATTGTCTGGCATGTGTAAGGCCCTGGGTTCCATCCCCAACACCAAAAAAACCCCCAAAAAAACAAAAAAAAAAAAAACCCTAGTAACCTGAGTTCATTTAGAAATCTTGGAGACTAAAGTAGAAAAATGACCATGTTTAGGGTTAAGTGGAGAAAACCACTATTTCTATTACAATTAGTTTGGGAAAATACTTCATTGGTAAAAAAAAAATGACTTAAAAAAGGTCTTAGAGATAGACAAACACTACTGAATATATTTATTAAGGTTGAATGTTGAAGAACTGCAAGGAGACAAGGAAAACCAGAGAGTGTGAGGAACCCATAGAAGTCCTGTCAACCCCAGAGGAGAATTTTAATTCTGATCCATCATGCACTATGCAGTTAATATCCTTGGAGTTTGAGTGACAGATTAGTGATAAGGAGCAGAGAGGTAGAGAGGTAGTAGTTGAGAACCTGGTGGGCCTGAATAAGAGCAGAAAGAATGGTGTGCTATTACCCTACAATAATAATTTAAAAATCAAATGAAAAATCACAATCAGAAGAATTATGAAAAAAAGTTATTCTAGAATCTTTAAACCCTAATTTTATTAATAATTTATACTTAATCATTTTGACCATTATTAATTAAAAGTTTTGAAGAAATTACATTAAAACAGTTGCCCTATAGCAGCTGAGGTACCTATATTCTCATTACACTTGGATTCTGGTGCCTATTGAAAAGCATTGATAATTTTAAAATGTTTACCAGGATTCTGAAGTAAAGAAAACTGTTAAAGTGAATACTATGAATTTTATAGCTTCTCATTTTATGTGTATTAATCAAAATTATAGTGATACATATGAATACTAAATATAAATGAGCATTTCTGATAAACATGATTATATGAAATTGAAAGAGATGACATCTATTATGTCAAGGTGCAGTCCCTAGCTGGTTAATATAAGAGAGACAATTTTGGGAGAGTTCTGAGTGACTGGAAGAGGAAGCACTGTGGAATGATGATGTAGAGAGGGTACTGTAAGGGACAGAAAGCCAGGGAAAAAAAGTTGAACTGTTCTCACAGATGATGTGATTATTATCTATGTATGTAGAAAATCTGATGGAATCTACACACACAAAAAAAGTCAATAGAGCCGTGCGCAGTGGCGCACGGCTGTAATCCCAGCGACTTGGGAGGCTGAGGCAGGAGGATCACGAGTTCCCTCAGCAACTTGGTGAGGTCCTAAGCAACTCAGTGAGACCTTGTCTCTAAATAAAATACAAAAAATAGGGCTGGGGATGTGGCTCAGTGGCCGAGTGCCCCTGAGTTCAATCCCCTGTTCCAAAAAAAAGAAAAAAGCCTAATATAACAAAGAATTGAACTATTTTAGTAGGGTTTGAGGATATAAGATCAGAATACAAAAATTATAGTTCTATATATATTTGCAACAATCAATCACCATTTGAAATCGTAAAAAAAGAAAGCATTTATTGTAGTGCAATGGTTTGAATGTGGTTTAGCAACCCAAGGTTCTTGTGTTGGAAGCTTGGTACTAAATGTGGTAGTGGTAAGGTAGTGGGACCAATTGGGAGGTCCTTAGGTCATTGGGAGTATGCCCTACAAAGAGATTAGTAGTTCTCATGGAACCCTGAGTTATTTTTGGCAGAGTAAGTTATTTGAAAACTTAAACCTGATCCCTGAATTGCTCAATGGCTTCCTATCTTGTGACATTATCTCCTACTCTTACATGTGCTCCTGCCGTGATACCATCTGCTATTAGGACCTCACCAGAGACAGAACCAATGGGGCCACCCGATCTTGGACTTTCAGCCTCCACAACTATATGCTAAATAAGTTTTTTTTTTATATCCAGCTTCAGGTATTTTGTTCCAGTGATTTAAAATGGACTAATACGAGTAGCATCAACAAATATGAGTTAAAAGGAAAAATTTGGCAGAAAGATGTGGAAGACCTGCACATTGAAAAGTACAAATCTATCTACAGATTCAATGCCACCTCAGTAAAAATTCTAGCAGTTATTTTTTTCTGCACTGTGCAACCCACTTCAGTTCCAGCAGCCTACAGGCACAGAGGTCAGGCAATGGTTCAGGGTCACAGTTTGCTCTGGCATGAGACATTTGTAAAAAGCCCAGGGGGATGGGCCTTCTCGCAAGTTATTTTTTGGACATTGACCAACTAATTCTATAGTTTATGTAGAGAGAGGAAAGATCCAGAATTTTATATATACACACACACACACACACACACACACAACATACATATATATATATGGTATAGGGATTGAACCCAAGGACACTTTACCATTGAGCCTTATCCCCAGCCCTTTTTTTAGATTTTTTAATTTTAATTTTAATTTTTTTGAGACAGGGTCTCATTAAGTTGCTGAGGTTGACCTTGGGATTACAGGCATGTATGACAGCATGTATGACAGCACCCACTCCAACATAGTCTTTAAGGAGAACAACAAAGCTAGAGGACTGACACCACTGTACTTCAAGATATACAGTAGTCTCCTACTATCTGCTGGGGATATGCTCCAAGACCCCAGCAGATACCTGAAACCACAGATAGTACTGAGTCTTATTACATAGTATGGTCTTTCCTTTACATTACATGTCTATGATATAGCTTAATTTCTAAGTTAGACACCATAAGAGATTAACAGTGATAACTAACAATAAACAGAATAATGATAACAATACACTGTAAAAAAGTTATGTGAATTTGGTCTCTTTCAAAATATCTTATTCTCTGCTTCTCTTCTTGTGATGATGTGAGATATGATGCCTACATGGTGAGATGAAGTGAGGTGAATAATGTAGGCATTGTGATGCAGCATTAGGCTACTACATAAGGGTAACTTGAACACAAGCACTGAGATACTGCAATAGTCGATGTGATAACTCAGACAGCTACTGAGTGACTAAAAAATGGAGTGTAATGTATATATAGGGTGGATATACTGGATAAAGGAATGATTCATAACCTGAGCAGGATGGAGTAGGACAGCACAAGATTTCATCATGCTACTCAGAATGACATACAATTTAAAGCTTGTAAATTATTTATTTCTGGAATTTTCCATTTAATATGTTCAGATGGTGGTTGACTATGGATAACTGAAACTGTGAAGGTGAAACTTCAGGTAAGGGGGAAATGCTGTACTATAAAGTCACAGTAATCAAGACAGTATGTATTGATGAAACAATATACAAATAGATCAATGGATGGAATAAAATTCTCAGAAATAGACCCACATAAATATACTTGACTTATCTTTGACAAAGGAGAAAAAGCAATACAGTGGAGAAAATACTGTCTTTTCCATAAATGGTGCTAGAACAACTGGACATCCACATGCAAAAAAAAAAAAAAAAAGAATCTGACCACAGACCTTATATCCTTCACAAAACTTAATCAAAATAGATGTAAAACACAGAACTATAAAACTCCTAAAAAGATCATCACATAGGCAAGTCTAAATGACCTTGGTTTTGGAGTTGACTTTTTCGATGTAATACCAAACATACAATCTGTGAACGACTGCACCAATAAGCTGGACCTCTGTAAATTTAAAATTTCTACTATGTGAAGAATGAATCACCAGAGAGAAAGAGAGATGTAGTAGCCTAACACTACACCACAATGCATACATTATTCACCTCACTTCATTATGTAGCTATTATATAGACTGGGGAAAAATATTTGCAAAAGAGAAAAAAATATTTGCATCAGAGAAAGGATTGTTACCCAAAGTATACAAAGAACTCCTAAGACAACAATAAGAACATAACCTGATTATTAAAAAATCAGCCAAACATCTTACAGACACCCCACTAAAGAAAATACACAAATGGTAAATAAGCATATGAAAAGATGCTTAAAATCATGTAATCAGAAAGGTGCCAATTAAAATGATAATGAGATAACCACTCTGCACTATTAGAATGGCTGAAATCCAGAACACTGAGAATTTGAAGCATGAGTGAGGATGTAGAGCAACATGAATTTTCACTTTACTTATAGTTGCCAAAATTTGAAAGCAACCAAAATGCTGTTCAGTAAGTGAATTGATAAGTAAAATGGTACATCCAGACAAGAATATTCTTCACTATTAAAAGTAAATGAGGGGCTGAGGATATAGCTCAGTCGGTAGAGTTCTTGCCTGTCAAGCACAAGGCCCCGGGTTCAATCCCCAGCACCGCAAAAAAAAAAAAAAAAAAAAAAAAGAAAAGAAAAAATGAGGGCTGGGTTCTTGGCTCAGTGGTAGAGTGCCTGACTAATAAGTATGAGGTACTGGGTTTGATCCTCAGCACTACATAAATAAATAAATAAATAAATAAATAAATAAATAAATAAATAAAATAGTTATGTCCATCTACAACTAAAAAGAAAAAAAAAATGAACTATCCAGTCATGAAAAATCATAGTGGAAACTTAAATGCATATTCCTCAGAGAAATCAATATGAGGGACTGGGGTTGTAGCTCAGTTGTAGAGCACTTTGCCTGCCTAGCATGTGGGAGGCCCTGGGTTCTATTGCCAGTACTGAAAAAAAAAAAGAAAGAAAGAAAGAAAGGGGTGGGTAGTTGGAAGTATAGCTCAATGGTAGACTAGCACATGCTTAGTATGTGAGACACCCTAGGTTTGATCTCCAGCACCACAACCTCTCCCACCATTCAAAAAGAAAAAGAAAGAAAGAAAAAGAAGCAGTAGCTGAAGTCAATTTGTAAAGTATACAGTTTTAACTATATGACATTCTAGAAAAGGCAAAACTACAGAGACTGCAAAAGCATCGGTGGTTGCTATGGTTTGTGGGAAAGAGGGAGCATGAGTGGGTAGAGCACAGAGAATTATTAAAGCATCGAAACTATTTGGTATGCTACTGTAAGGCTGCGTTCATGTCATTGCACATTTATCTAAAACCATAGATGTAGACCAGAAATGAGCCATAATGTAAACAAAGGACTCTGGATGATAACAATGTGGTCAGTATAGTTTCAGTTTAACAAATGTGCTACTCTTGTAGGAGATGGGGAGGCTATGCATGTGTGAGTGTAGGTATACTTGGGGAGTATTTAATTTGCACTCAATTTTGCTATGAACCTGAGCTGTTCTAAAAAATAAAGTCTATCAAAAAATAAAACGGCCAGCTATGGTGGTGAGGATCTGTAATTCCACCTACTCAGGAGGCTGTGGCCAGTCACTTGAGCCCAGGAGTTTGAGACCAGCCTGGACATCATTAGGGAGACACAGTCTCTAATTAATTAATTAATTAATTAATTATAAATCCACTGGGATTACAAGTAAGCATCATTACAACCAGCAGTTATATGTCTTAAACATAATATCTTGCTGGACACACAAGAAGCCATGAATTTGACTTTGTAAGTATATAGAGCAAGATAGGGAAACCATGTTGCCTTTTTTTTGTATCTCTAGTCCTAACATAGAACTAGCACCAAGTACATTTAAGGAAAACTTCCTGACCCTGATGCAGGCCTGTAGTCCAGTTACTTAGGAGGCTGATTCAAGAGAATCACTTAAGCCCCTGAGGTCAGCCTGGGCAACATAATGAGACCCCTTCCCCCGCCCCCCCAATTCTGGTACTGAGAATTGAACCCGGGGCACTCCACCACTGAGCCACATCTCCAGCCCTATTTTGTATTTTATTTAAGACAGGATCTCACTGAGTTGCTTAGCACCTCGCTAAATTGCTGAGGCTGGCTTTGAACTTGGGATCCTCCTGCCTCAGCCTCTCAAGTGCTAGGATTACAGGCATGTGCCACCGTGCCGGCTTGTCATAAATTTTTTAAAGCAAAATCCGAAGTCCAATTGTATGCTAAGTCTAAGAGATATACTTTACATATAAAAACATAAATAGGTTGAAAGTAAAATAGAAGATTATGCACAATGCAAACTGTAAAGCTGGGAAAGTTGGTGTGGCTATTTTAATATCTCATCAGTTCAACACAAGGAACAGGGAAATTTGATACTAACAAAAGGATCAATTCCAAATGGAGACATTACAATCATAATGTGTACTTGTTTCAAAGAATCTGAAATTACATAAAACAAAAATGGTGGAATTAAAGGGAATAATAGAAAATTCTTCATATTCAAGATTAATATATCTACATGACCAGTGATCTTAATCAATTTGATATTTATAGAATAATACACTAAATAATTATAGAATACACATTCTTTTCAAGTGTGCTTGATATGTTCACCAAGCTGTATTGGGCCATTAACTTTCTGGGATCTCTTAATACCATGCACACCTTGTATTTTACATGCCCTGAATCTTGGGAAACGATGTTGAAGGTTATCACAACTCAATACTAGCATGCATTTTCTGAGGGGAAAATAATATGCTATTTCTACTTATAAAAATATATAACATTAAAATAAAGTTATTAAAATTATTGTACAATATTAAAATGTTTTACAGGTGCAAAAATATACAGAGCTGCATCAGCCCAAAACCATACTGAAGCAAACATGAATGATATTTCCCAAAAGGCTGAGGTAAGTCTCAAAAGTTAAAAAAACAAACAAACAAAAAAGGAAACTAGCAAGAATATGATACACAATTTAAATTTTAAACTTTAAAGCCTGAACTTCTGTCTTATTTTCATTTTCATTTAATTTACTGAAATTAGTCTTGGTAACTAAGCAAGAGGTCAAATCTGAATTTGTTTTTTTTTTTTGTTTTTTTGTTGTTTTTTTTTGATACTGGGGATTGAACCCAGGGATGCTTACCCACTGAGCCACATCCCCAGATCGTTTTTATATTTTATTTAGAGACAGGGTCTCATGAGTTGCTTAGAGCCTCACTAAGTTGCTGAGGCTGGCTTTGAGCTCACGATCCTCCTGCTTCAGCCTCCCAAGTGCCACCATGCCTGGCCAAATCTGAATTTTTAGTAATGGAATAGTACAATAACATACAGGTTGCTTCTCATTTGGTTTCAGTATTTGATATTTATATTTTACTGACCTTCAGCTTCAGTAGCTGGGTACCCACAAATGGAATTTCTTTATTAAGATGTTTTATATGGATAAAGTTTACATTAATAAATATTTATATTAATAAAATTTATCTCATATTTTCTATAATTTCATTTTTATACTTAAGTTGTAGATAGTGTCTAATCAGGTTATCATAATCCAAATAAAGTTTTAAAATTCATTTCTATTTTCTGTTTCAACAAGTATTTTTATATTGTTTATTCTTATCTTTACCTAATTTCTTCCTATCTTTTGTTTTTTAAACTTTCTTCTCTTTATTTTCTTCTAACGAAGATTCTGCTTTCTTCATCTAAACCTGTCCCAAAATCCTATGTGCCAAAACTTGGCAAGGGTGATGTAAAGGATAAGTTTGAAGCCATGCAGAAAGCCAGGGAAGAAAGAAATCAAAGGAGATCTAGAGACGAAAAGCAAAGAAGAAAAGAACAATATATTAGAGAGAGAGAATGGAACAGGAGAAAGCAGGAGGTTATTTTATTTTATTTATTTTATTATGTGCAAATATTAATTTTCATCTTTTAAATTTACATTTTATTTGTTATTAGTTACATTTCATATAACTATAATTAAAATACTTTAATGTATTTGTAAGCTAATTTAAACTCTACATAGACAGTAGTCTGTCCTTATCTGTAGGTTTGCTTTCCACTGTTTCAGTTACCTGCAATCAATCAGTCTGAAAATATTAAATGGAAAATTCCAGAAACAAATAATTCTTAATTTTAAAATATATTTTATTAAATTATGTTATTATAATTGTTCAACTTTATAATTACTGTCACTTTTTTACTATGCCTAACTTATAAATTAAACTTCATCATAGATGTGTATATATAGTAAAAAACACACTATATATATGGCTCAGTATTATATATGGCTCAGTATGGCTCATAGTAAAAAACACTATATATATGGCATAGTAAAAAACACACACTATATATGGCTCACTATATACATGGCTCAGTTTCAGGCATACATTGGGGGGTCTTAGACGGTATCTCCTGCAGATGAGGGAGGACTACTGTAATATGATTTAGTCTAATTTAGACATGTTTATCTTAATTTAATTTACCATCTAGATTAAAGAAATGCTTGCTTCTGATGATGAGGAAGAGGTAACTTCTAAAGTAGAAAAGGCTTATGTCCCAAAGCTGACAGGTAAGAAACTGGAGGGGTAAATTGTAAAAGAAATTACAAAAAAAAGAAACATAGCAAAGCATTAACTTTTAAAAAATTTATTCTTAGGAACTGTTAAAGGTAGATTTGCTGAAATGGAGAAACAGAGACAAGAGGAGCAAAGGAAGAGAATGGAGGAGGAACGGAAACGAAGAATTGAACAGGATATGTTAGAAAAGAGGAAAATACAGCGTGAATTAGCAAAAAGGGCTGAGCAGGTATACACTAAATATTAAGTTGGTATTTTCTTCTGAAACTAATTGTACAAAGTAAGACTAATCTGTATGTTGCCTATTAAAATATTTTAATACAACATAAACCTAATAATAGCAGCTAACCTAAAAATAATATCTTAAGTAAAAAATATTGACTATTAGATGCCTAGAAGGATACAGGCAAAATGGGCTTTTTTTTTTTTTCCCCTGCAGTATTAGGGATTGAATTCAGGGTCTCATACATGATAGACAAGCACTCTATCACTGAGCTACATCCCCAACTCTAGGATGTGCCTATTTTAAGGTGAAATGTTGAGATGATTTTTGTTATATGATCTTATTATTCTGTTCATGTTCCTTCACGGTCCACATTTTTTTTCTTGACATGCTAGAGGATTTTACAAAGATGTAAGACAATTTCACACGTAACATATCGAAAGCAAACGTGCACACACACACACACACACACACTCACTCCAATGCTGACTTTTTAAAAATTTTTTAGATGCTGATAGATCTTTATTTTATTCATTTATTTATGTGTGGTGCTGAGAATCAAACCCAGTGCCTCACACACGCCAGGCAAGCACTCTACCACTGAGCTACAACTCCAGCCCCAATGCTGACTTTTTTTTTCTTTTTTTTTTTTCTTTTTTGGTACTGGGGATTGAACCCAGGGGCACTCCACCACTGAGCCTATTCTGTATTTTATTTAGAGACAGGGTCTCACTGAGTTGCTTAGGGCCTCGCTAAGTTGCTGAGGCTGGCTTTGAACTCGAGATCCTCCTGCCTCAGCCTCTCAAGTGCTGGGATTACAGGCGTGCGCCACCGCGCCCGACTAATGCTGACTTTTTAGTAGCAAAACTTTAAAAAATATTTTTTAGTTTTATATGGATCTTTATTTTACTTATTTATATGTGGTGCTGAGAATCGAACCCATTGCTTCACACATGCTAGGCAAGTGCTCTGCCAATGAGCCTCAACCCCCCGCCCCAATAGGAAAACTTTTAAATGCTGTTTGTTAAAAGCAGTAATTTAAGTACCTTAAATCTATTTGAAATGCTCCCTTCTGTTTCTACTATCTTTCTCAAAAGAAAAGTATATTGAAAGCAAACCATGCCAAACTTGCATGTCAAAGAAATTTATTTACTCTGATTTTGCAATGACCACATCTATGGCAAAAATAACCACTTGTATGGTGGCAAATGATGACATATGCTAGGTGAGCTATAAAAAAGAATGGGAATTTCCTATATTTTATTACTTTGTACCTCCTTTTCTGAAGAAAGAATGCTAATGCTTTACTATTGCCACTTCTAGTCACTAAAAATTACCATTCATTTTATAGTAAAATTTTATAAGAAAATAAAATTGTGACATGAGAATTATTATAAATTATAATATATAATATCATAAGCACATATAAATATATCTTTATATTAACAGTATTTTAAATTATAAAATGAAAATAAAAATTATAATAAATATATAATTAAAATATATGATATTTGGCAGAAAGTAGTATGTACATGGATTAGTCTATTCTTTTAAAAAAAATTTTAGATGTTGATAGACCTTTATTTTACTCATTTATTTATATGTTGTGCTGAAGATCAAACCCAGTGCCTCACACATGCTAGGCAAGTGCTCTACCACTGAGCCACAAGTTCAGACCCTTGTCTACTTTTATACTATTTTATAGCACTAATTGTTTTATAGACTTTTAGACTCACTTGTAACTTCAAGAATGGAATATTTTAGACAGTGGCTTTTCAAAAACTGTGTTTTTTAAAGAAGTGAGTTTGAGTATTATGAAGACAATGGATTATCATAGATAGATGGGAAACAATACAATCATGGAAAAAATTTCCTTCTTTAGTAACTCCAAATACTTGCTACATGGGTAGGGTGCCAGAGAATCTTGGCTAATAAAATTTTGGCCTATTAAGTTAAGGATATGTAGGTACTACAAACTATTAATAGTAAAAATTTTGTAAATATGTAAGTCTAGTTTTAAAACCTAAGTACATTTCCACTCAAATCTGATATAATTTAATGTATCTTTCAATGTAAGAAGTACAAGAAAGTACAGATAGTCAAAAAGAGTCTTAATGCTTGTTTACAAAGTCCCCTTGTACAAATCCATATGCAAGAATGCTATCTAAGGAGGCTGGCGTGGTGGTGCACACCTGTAACCTCAGCTACTTGGGGAGACTTAGGCTAGAAGATTACAAGTTGGAAGACAGTCTAGGCAATTTAACAAAAATTGTTTCAAAATATTAAAAAGGGTTAGGGCTATAACTAACAGGCAGAATACTCCTGGGTTCAATTCAGGGTTGGGAGGAGGGATGCTATAAAAGGGATTCCAGAGTTTGGGAGGTGGCTGAATGAGTGACAGCCAAGATAATTACCAGTTCTAAGATTCTAGGATCTTATAAAGAATTAAAAATGAATATGCTTTGCATATCATCAGAAATAAAGACCAACAAAATTTGGGGATGTCTTGGGCTGGGGTTGTAGCTTAGTGGTAAAGCGCTTCCCTAGCATGTGTGAGGCACTGAGCTCAATTCTCTGCACCACATATAAATAAATGTCCATTGACAACTAAAAAAGTATTTAAAATAAAAAAATTGGATGATATCTTGATTTGGGATTATCTGCTTATCTTTGATGATACACTGATGGATAAAATTAAGGTCTATTGATTTAGAAAAAGAGCAGCTTGGTTAGAGTAGGGAATCTTCAAAAGAAAGGAGAGAAAAGAGGAAGTTGATTTGGGAAGAAATGAAAAGAGTTTGCTTTCAATAAAGCAAAATAATTAAGTCAGGAAGCAGTTCTTTAATGGTGACTTCTGAAAATCAACATTATCTGAAAATCTATTCTCTGAATATCCCAACCACTTGACCTCTTAGGCAGATCATCTTTTTCCTTATTTAATTAAAAAATTATTCTTCTATCTTTTGTTATTGTGGTAATGGTCTGAAATGAGCAAATTAAAAAAAAAACTACAAATATGTTTTAACATCTTACAATAAACTAAGAAAGATCTGGGAAGGTTGTAGCATCGACCAAATTTGGGATTAAGAAATTTAGTATTTCTCTTTCCTATACTCTCAGTGTCTGGCTTCTCACCATATCTCCTGGATCTTTTTATTGAGAGATTAACATGATTTGTCTAGGAGTTGTCAATATTCTTTTGAAGGAAAGTTACTTTTTATGTTGTTATAGATTTATTAAAATTTTTCTTAGTATATTTCTCTCATATGCAGAAGCTGGTGAGGAAAAAGGAAAAGAAAGATGGGGGTGGACCTTATAAAAATCAAAGGTACGGCTGGGGATATAGCTCAGTTGGTAGGGTGCTTACCTTGCAAGCACAAGGCCCTGGGTTCAATCCCCAGCACCAAAAAAAAAAAAAAAAAAAAAAAAATCAAAGGGAGATCAGTAGAGGAAAAGGAACCAAGGGGTGGGAGATATGGAGGAAGGGGAAAAATCTTGGGGAGTGATAATGGCCAAATTATATTGTTATAGTGTGTGCATGTACAAGTATGTAACAACATCCCATCGTTACGTACAACTATAATGCATCAATAAAAAAATGTGGAAAAATATTTTTTCTTGGTATAATACAACATTCAATAAAATGTTTACCCTTACTTAGGATGTCAGTATAACAAGTAATTCTGTAACAAAGCAAATTATTCTAACAAAATAAATTATTTTGTAGTATACAAGATTATTCTGAATAAACCATTTAAATTATTAAAGTATAAAAACTGATTTTTTAAAAAATGAACAATTTGTTCAGAATAGTTTTTAAGAAATTGGGTATCCAAATAAAATGTCTTTTTTATTCCTTGATAGAGAATATAGAAAAGGAAAGTCAGAGGAGAAAGCAGGTACTTAACCTGTACAGTTCCTATTATGAGCCAAAATACAACATAATTCACTTAAACTCATGAAGAACAAACCACTGCCAGACTCCCACTGACTTTTTTAAAAAAATAACTTTATATTTTATTCATTTATTTTTTTTTAATGTGGTGCTGAGGATCGAACCCAGTGCCTCCCACAGGCTAGGCAAGTGCTCCACCACTGAACCCCAACCCCAGCCCCCCATTGATCTTTGTAATATATATTTTTTAGTTGTAGATGGACACAATACTTTATTTATTTTTGTGTGGTGTGGAGAATCAAACCCAGTACCTCACATGTGCTAGGCAAGCACTCTACTGCTCAGCTACAACTTGGGCCCATTCCCATTGGTTTTACAAACAAAATTAAAACAATGAACAATTTGAATTTTTACTTTTTATTGGTTTTGATTTTCTATTGCCTGTAGTTCCTTTTCCTGAGATCTCAAACATTACATTATTTAAATCAACTATCTTCTTTCAATTTTCAGTTTGCCAAGTGTATTAGTCTGCCCCTCAAACTAACCTAATGATGTTTTTTAAAGAGTTATGGTCAAATTGAGCTTCCACTTGTGTGTGTATGGTGTATGTTACTGGGAATTGAGCCACGGGTGCTTTGCCCCTGATCTACATCTCCAGCACATTTTTGTTTTTTCTGTTTTTTTGTTTGTTTGTTTGTTTGTTTTTTTGAGACAGGGTCTTGCTAAATTGCTTAGGCTGGCCTCAAACTTGCATCCTCCTGTCTCAGCCTTTTGAATTGCTGGGATCATAGGTGTGCACCACCATGCTCAGTGAACTCCCACTTTTAAAATGAGGGCATTTCCTACTTAGATCTGATCAAAATATAGAGAAAACATTATGATGACCAGAAGTATTTTCCCTTCTAAACTAGCCTACGTGGTTTTACCACACTTTGTTATTGTGACAGTTATATTTTTGCCATTTGTTTATGTTGTAAATATGATCATGACAATTATTTAATTGCTAATGCTAGGTGTTTCCTTTTACTGGGGCACCCAGAGAATGGAGTAGTGTTTCTGTGTATGTCCATTTAAATTGTTAATTAAATTAATAACTGCTGCTAGTAAGCTCACAGCCAGGTCAAAAGAGTTTGGAAATTATTCAATTTCCAAATTTACAAAGGTAGGCTTAAATTAATTTTTTCTTAATATCCTGTTCCTTAAAATTGACATAAATTTCAAAATGCAAAAGCCAGTGTACGGTTTAATCTCCATTTGAAAGGACATTTGGCTAATAAAAATATTTTAAAAATTATAAATTTGAAAAATTACCATAAACCACAATTAAATTACTTTTCAGTTTTATATTTAAAGGAAACAAGCAGAAATCCAATGTAATGTAATGATATGAAATTCTCATTCAATATAGATTGAGGACATAAACAATACGGGAACTGAAACAGCATCAGAGGTAAACAGACATTTCCTTTAATGAACCATTCAACTAAAATAATTTTATTCACAAATTATCTTGTAATCTAAGAAAAAATGAAAAGGACTTTGTATTTCACTTATTATAAACATACAATACAAAAGAAGGATGTTTTATGAAAGCGAGATCATACTTTTACACTTTCAAACACTCTAGTGTTTTTAAAGAAAAGTATGTTTTTGCTCTTACACTTAAAAGGACAAGTCTCAGTCTCAGTATGGGATACTCTGTTACCAACACTATATATTTCTTGTACCACTACTAACAGTTGAGATTGTTGAAAGCTAACACTTGTAAAAGGCAATTTTTTTTCACTATGTGTCTTCTTCCCTCAGAGTTCCTATAGTTTGTGTTTCGTTTTCATATGCAAGTATAGAGTGCAGTGTGTATTCCATGTATCAACAACCACAAAAATCTTAGTAATCCCTTTTTATCTAACAGAGAAAGTTAAAAATCAATCAAACAATTTGATGGTGTGTGTAAAACCACAGCCACATAAATTGGAAAAATTGTACTTTTGGGGCATGTGTTATATTTTATAACTGCTCTCTTTATTTTTCTAAAAAGAGGGAACAATAGATTATGCAGTAGAACTAATTAAAATCAATTTCAAAGAAAATGAATTTTAAAATATTTTAATAGGAAAAATACTAGTTTTACCTTTAAAAACATTTACTAAATCACTTGGATATACTGTACAGTTTTTTTCTCCTTAAATACTACTAATTTTATTAAGTATTTTAAAAACTTGCATGGAGAAGAAAAATCATATAATTTTGTGTGTTTAGGCTGAATCTATCCACCATCAAATTGATTTAGAGTATATTCACATGTGCATTATCTTTTGTGGGAGTAGTGCATGAAGAGCTAAATTCAAGCAGTGTCACACAGTTTTATCTGATTAACTATTTGACTCTATCTTCTAGGAAATAGAATGTTTCTGAACCTTGTCAACAGTGGATTTCAATAAGATTAACTCACAATGCACAGTGAATACTGAGAAACACATTTGATAGTAATTAGTAAAAATAATATTTTGCTCTTTATAGTAACATTGATGGCAATGTAATGAAATTCACCAATGATGGAGGTAAAGTCCCCCCAAACCTGAATTTTTATTAAGAAGCTATATGCTAATTATCTATCTTATAAAATAGGAAGGAGATGATTCACTACTTATAACAGTGGTACCTGTCAAATCATACAAAACACCTGGGAAAATAAAAAAGAATTTTGAGGATCTAGAAAAAGAGCAACAAGAGAAAGAAAGGATTAAGTTTGAAGACGATAAAAGAATAAGACATGAAGAACAACGACGATCTCTCAAGGAAGCAAAATGTCTTTCATTTGTCATGGTAATTTATTTATTATTTTAAGGAACAAATCACAATAGTTAAGCAGGATTCCACTTTGTGACTAACAGATGTGTTTTCATAGGATGATGAAATGGAAAGTGAGGCAAAAAAAGAATCATTTTTTCCTGGAAAATTGAAACTAACTTTTGAAGAATTGGAGCGACAAAGACAAGAGAACCGAAAAAAGCAAGCTGAAGAGGAAGCAAGACAACGTTTAGAAGAGGAAAAGCGTGCTTTTGAAGAAGCAAGACGGCAAATGGTAAATATATATATACTTAAACCTTACCTTTAACATTAGGGGAACTAACTGACTTTAGATAAGATTTGTTACCATAAATTCAAGATTTTCTGTATCAAAGGACATGGCTAGGAGCCGGGCATGGTGGCGCACGCCTGTAATCCAAGCGACTCAGGAGGCTGAGTCAGGAGGATCGCGAGTTCAAAGCCAGCCTCAGCAACTTAGCGAGGCCCTAAGCAACTCAGTGAGACCCTGACTCTAAATAAAATACAAAATAGGGCT
>JAJEJO010000140.1:412801-442487 GCA_020662805.1 Glaucomys volans
AGTCAGGAGGATCATGAGTTCAAAGCCAGCCTCAGCAACTTAGCGAGACCCTAAGCAACTCAGTGAGACCCTGTCTCTAAATAAAATACAAAATAGGGCTGGGGATGTGGCTCAGTGGCTGAGTGTCCCTGAATTCAATCCCTGGTTCCAAAGAAAAAAGTGATTTTGAGATGCTACATATATGTATACTATATACATATTTTGAGACTGTATACATATTGCATATATAAAATTCATCTGCATTGTTTTCAAGTTTTCACTTTGTGGCATTTTATCCAATACACTTATATAGAAACATGCAAAATACTTAATGAATCTGATTTCTCTCCATTTATTAGTTCAGCCTGCAATGTATTAATGGTATGGTTGCAGGACATTTTCAGGTCTAATTTTATAAATGTACATTTGGTTTAAGTACAGCTTTTCAAATATTTGAACATATTGAAATAACATTTTATTAAGGAATATGCAGTATGCTGTGTGCATGTGTGTGTGTATATATGTAGTGATTAAGAGCATGGATTTTAGAGCCAGAGTGCCTGGATTTAGATCTCAACTGTTTATAACTGTGTAAACATGGACATGTTATTAAACTCTCCATGTCTGAGCATCTTAATTGGTAAAATGGCAAAAATGATAGTGCTTTCTTTTTCTTGGGCTACAGATTGAATACAGGTGCTTTACTACTAAACTATATTTCCAGTCCTTTCTATTGAGACAGGGTTTCACTAAGTTTGCTAAAGTTAGCCTCAAACTTGTGGTCCTCCTGCCTCAGCCTCCCAATTCATGGGGATCACAGGCATGGGTCACTGTGCACAGCTGTGCTTCCTTCTTAAATTATTAAAGGAGTTAATATCTAGAAAGCATTTAAAATAGGATTTGGCATATATTAAGTGTTTAAAAATGTTCACTGTTATTATGGTATTAATAAAAATAGCCAGGCGTAGTGGCGCACACCTGTAATCCAAGCGACTCGGGAGGCTGAGTCAGGAGGATCTCGAGTTCAAAGCCAGCCTCAGCAACTTAGCGAGGCCCTAAGCAACTCAGTGAGACCCTGTCTCTAAATGAAATACAAAATAGGGCTGGGGATGTGGCTCAGTGGCCAAGAATTTAAAAATGGGACATCTGTAATTTTTTAAATTTTTTTTTTAATTTTTCAAATTTTTTTTTTTGAACCAGGATTGAACTCAGGGACACTCGGCCACTGAGCCACATCCCCAGCCCTATTTTGTATTTCATTTAGAGACAGGGTCTCACTGAGTTGCTTAGGGCCTCGCTAAGTTGCTGAGGCTGGCTTTGAACTCGCGATCCTCCTGACTCAGCCTCCCAAGTCGCTTGGATTACAGGCGTGCGCCACCACGCCCGGCTAACATCTATGATTTTTAAAGTGACCACAACTTTCTTGATCAGCTTTTATTAGTGATATCTAAAGATTACATTACAACAATTTAAATTTCCTAGACATTTGAAAATGTTACTATTTTGAGGGCAATTATAGTAACATAATACTTACACATTTTAGATATCATTGGTAGTCATCAACAAATAGAAATAATTGATTAAATAATAACAATATTTAAATTAACTTCATAAATTAAAATCATGCAACTTGAATTTTATATAAAATAGTTCCAAATAATAATCCTTAACCTGACTAGTATATGGAAAAGTTCCATAGTTTATAGAAAAAAAAAATGCGGGGGCTAGGGTCATGGCTCAGTTGTAGAGCACTTGCCTGGCATGTGTGAGGCCCTGGATTCAATCCTCAGCACCACATAAAGATAAATAAATAAAATAAAGGTATTGTTCCATTTATTACTAAAAAAAAAAAAAAAAAAAAAAAAAAGGTTTAAAAAAATCCATAAAAAAAATTACAAAGCATGAACCTTAAACTGGGCATGGTGGTGCCTGCCTATAATCCCAGAACTCAGGAGGCAGAGACAACCAGCCTTAGCAAATTAGTGAGGCCCTAAAGTAACTAGCCAGACACTACCTCAAAATAAAATATAAAAAGGACTGGGGATATAGGTCAGTGGGTGTTCAATCCGCAGTACCAAAAACAAAACAAAACAAAACAAAACCAACAACAAAACTTCATTTTGCAGGGTCTACCAAAAAGACTGTTTGGCTGCATTTGTACCTCAACTTGAAGTACATAAACACACATCTTATACTTGCTAGGGAGAGTTAATATTCAGGGTGATCTATTCAAACATTTTTAAATATTCCATTTTATTTATTTAAAAACTTGATTTCATTGGAAAGTTTTATTTAACCTGGGTACATCTTTATTTGGAATTTCTCCAAATTTGAAGATTTTATCTTATAAGACATTAAAAAGAAACAGGATTTTGACCAAGTGTATTAAGGACATCAAAACACTTATGCAAAAAAGCTAATTCTATGCTTTTTGCCTGATAATTCTTTGCTATTTTTAATGAACCTCAATTCTTAATAATGAATTGTTTCTTTGCTTAGGTAAATGAAGATGAGGAAAACCAAGACACAGAAAAAAATATTAAAGCATACCGCCCCGGTAAGCTCAAACTCAGTTTTGAAGAAATGGAAAGGCAAAGGAGAGAAGATGAAAAAAGAAAAGCAGAAGAAGAAGCCCGAAGGAGAATAGAGGAAGAAAAGAAGGCATTTGCTGAAGCACGAAGAAGCATGGTAAGACAACCTAAATGGAAAATGCCATTAGATCATGTTAACAGAAATCATTAGATTTGGGGGAGTATCCTGTTCTTTCTGGAATCTGTGCCAAGATTAGAAAATGGCAAATAGGTTTTAAAGTCTTCCATGAAATAATATGTCAGTTGAAGGTGTTTACTTCAATTTACTTTTGAGAAGGTTCTGATTAAATTGCCATGCCTGATACAAAGAACTGAAAATTACCTTCCTTCTGTGGGAAGTTATGTTTTCCAGAACTGAGTGTCTAAGGAAGAAGCAGGGAGTCTCCTCCCCACATGTTCTCCTCCTTCCTCTCCATTTACTCCTCCTCTCTCTTTCCATAACTACCTCTATCCATCCTTCATTTTTTTCTTTCCTTCTTTCTTTTCAGTTTTCCTCCTACCCAATGTATATTAAATGACTGGAATCGTTTTAATCAGTTATTTAACTTTTCTAAAATGCTTACCCAGGATTTACATCACTCCAGGATTTTGTTACCTAACTTAAATGTCACAAAATTATATTTTCTATACCATTTTAATGTTTGTAAAATTGTACAGTTATCTGACAAATTGTTTTCAAGCAATTTGACACACTACCACTACATTCTCCTCTTCTTTTTTTTTTTTCTTGCAGTGCTGGGGATTGAACCCAGGGCCTTGTGCTTGCGAGGCAAGCACTCTACCAAGTGAGCTATAATCTTCAGCCCTCCATCCTCTTCTTGAGATATTTTAGCTGGCTTCAGTGATGTAATAACCTTTTTTTGTTTCTCTGAGTGTTTCAAGCATATGTATCTAGGTGTCCGTTTGGCTTAATCACCCACCCAGATTCTCTAATCAGAAACTTGGAAGATTGAAATATTTATACCTTTTCATGCCTGAAATCCAGTCAGTCACTAAGTCTCATTTATTCTATCTTCTCAATTACTCTAAAATCTGTTAACATTTCCCTTTGTGATTACTGATATTACTTGCTTGGGACCAACTCCTGATTCATTTGCTTTCTTACCTGTAATCCATTCTTCCACATAATGCTAGGGGAAGTCTTTTTCTTTTTCTCCTCCCTGTCCTTGTCCTTCTCTCCTTCCCTCTCTCTTCTTTTGCAGTGCTGGGGGTTGAATCTAGGGCCTTGTGCCTACTAGGCAAGTGATCTACCACTGAGTTACACCCCACAGCCCTTGGAGTGATCTTTCTTTAAAGAAAAAAAAAAAAAAGAGCCAAATATGATGGCGCTGGCCTGTAGTCCCAGCTGCTCAGGAGGCCAAAGCAGGAAGAACACAGTCACAATTTAGGGAGATCCTGTCATTAAATAAAAAATAAGGGCTATAAGTTATAGTTCATTAGTAAAGCACTCATGGGTTCCATCACAGTACTGGGGTACTTTATTACTTTTGCTTAATATTTTCTATTTTCCAAAGCAAAAATCTAAAAATTTTAAATTTTTTTATAATTTTGTTCTTGTATATTTCTCCAGTTTAATTTTTTAAAATTTCCTTTTAGTTGTTGTTGGACCTTTTTATATTCATTTATATGCAGTGCTGGGAATCGCTAGGCAAGTGGTCTCCCACTGAGCCACAATCCCAGCCCCAGTTTCATTTCTTGATCTACCTTAATCTTTCATTTTTGTTCCAGATATACTAAATTTCTTTCATTTCTTCCATGTGAGAACCACTAGGCTTTCACAAATACTGTCTGAAATACGTCTCTTTCTCCTTTCCCTCTGCTCTATCTCCTATTTATAACCTTCCATTGCCTCTGAGAAGCCTTTCCTGATTGATTTCTATGTATTCCTATGGCAATTAGTACTCCCCTAAAATAATACAAATACATATTGTTATTACATATGCTGTCTTTCTCACTGAGGATGAGACTATTCATCAGACATGTGGCACAATGCCTAGTTTAACAGATTTCCAATAAATTGTTTTTTGTTTTGGTACTGGGGATTGAACTCAGGGATACTTTGCCACTGAACTACATTTTCAGACAAGATCTCACCAAGTGGGTTAGGCCCTTGCTAAAGTTGCTGAGGCTGGCCTTGAACTTCGAATTCTCCGGCCTCAGCCTCTTGAGTTGCTAGGATTATAGGTGTGTGCCACTGTGCCTAGCCCAATAAATGTTTTTAATATAAGCGATCTTGTATACATCGGATACTCCCTCATTAACAAATGGTTTCTACATAAAAAACATACATAGTAAAAACACTTAATTGTTGGAGAATAAGGAGGTTGAGATGGAGTAAAGTAAGTATGAAGGTCAGTAGACCTAGTATTTTTTGGTTTTGTTTTTTCTTTTTTTTTTTTTAGGACCGAATTGTCTTTTTTTTTTTTTTTTTTTGCAGTGCTGGGGATTGAACCCAGAGCCTTGTGCTTGCCAGGCAAGCACTCTACCAACCGAGCTATATCCCCAGCCCCCTGAACTGTCTTTTTACCATGATTTACTAGTGGAAAAAGTACAGGGAAGGAAAAAAAGACATTAAACCAATATCAAGTTTCCTAAAGACATTTTTGAATTAAAAGAGAGAAAAGTTTCTTCATTAGTGTTTCTTATTCAGGATAAAATATCATAATTGCATGCTATGATTCAATTCATTCATACATTAAATAAAAAATTAGGGGGCAATCCTTGGATTTTGAAACCATTTAAACATTGTTTGAGAGTTGGATTAGTTCCATGGTAAAGTCTGGGTATAGAGCCTTGATAAAACTTAGATCAAATAAATGAGCCTCTCTCATTTTCCTATGTCTATCCAGTGGTATATGTACATGCCTTCAGATGACAGAAAAACTGAATTAAATAATTCTTTTTCATGGCAAAATGTATCCAAGTTAACAAAAGCAAATTTTCTATTTGAAATTTAGGAGTTGCCTTATATATAATAGGGAATGATAATGTAAGAATAAAACTACCACAGCTAAGTGTTTCCAAACTTTATTTAGTCCTCATGACACCTATATGAAAGTTATCACAGATAAGGAAAATCAGAGAGGGTAGGTTCTTGCCCACGGTCACAGCCAAATGGCAGGTATTTATTTAAATTGCTCATTTAATTAATTATCCAGGTAAATTCATGAAATTACAAAAAGGCAGTATAAGTTATTATTTACAATCTTATTAGAAATATTTTGAAGTTTGAATCCCAGCTTTGTCACTTTGTATTTATCTTAACTTTGCACAAGTTACTTTTCAGTGCTTCAGTTTCTTCATCTGTAAGATGAGGATATTAACATAGCTTTCATAAGATTGCAGTGTTAAATAAATAATCATATGTAAAATGCCCTTAACTGACAGCTCTAAGTATTAACTATTATTATTTCTTTAAAATTATCCTGGCAGTAAATAAATCAGTACAATAAAATTAGAGAATTAAGAGTTTTCCCCCTGATTATGAGGAGCTCAGTGATGGTTATCTAATTCACTAGACAAGACTATATCTGAAATGTTTTATTTGATTCATTCATTCATTCATTCTAATACTGGGGGCTGAACCCAGGGATGCTTTACTACCTTTTTATTTTTCATTTTGAGACAGCCTCACTAAATTGCAGAAACTGGCCTTGGACTTGCTATCCTCCCCAGTAGCTGTGAGTACAGGCATGTGCTACTGCACCCAGCTGAAATGTTCTATTTTAATCACCAGAATGGAGATTCATTTTAATGTGTTATATTATTAATAAATTAATAAAATTAGATAGTAATATCAAATCCAAATTTCTCATGGTATAAAGGCAAATTATTTGTGTCCTCTGGAATGGAGAATAGATGATTATCAGTTTCTCCATAACCACAAAATACCTGTCTTTAATTTTCTAAATATCCTTCCCTTATTTATTGCTTTATACTTTTGAAGAGAATTTATGATCTCCTGTTTTTTTTTTCTTCTTCTTGTTGTAGATGGACACAATACTTTTATTTATTTATGTGGTGCTGAGGATCAAACCCAGTGCCTCACACGTGCTAGGCAAGCAGCGTAACACTGAGCTACAACCCCAGCTCCATCTCGTTTTTTTTTTTTTTTTTTTAGTTCAATGTGAAACCTTTCTATTCAAGTAATTCCAATTTCTACAAGAAATATTCCCTTTTAGCATATAGAATTCTGGCAAATTTAATAAAGGAATTATTTCAAATAGGTAGTAGATGATGACTCCCCAGAAATATATAAAACAATCTCTCAAGAATCTCTGACACCGGGAAAACTGGAAATAAATTTTGAGGAATTATTAAAACAAAAAATGGAAGAAGAAAAAAGGCGAACAGAGGAGGAACGGAAGCATAAACTAGAAATGGAGAAACAGGAATTTGAACAACTGAGACAAGAAATGGGAGAGGTAAGATTGTAAGGAAAATCTATATACTATTTATACTTATATTACCTTATAACAACTAACCTTATATTATTCACATAAAGGATACTCAACAAACTCCTATGGGTCATATGTGTGGTACAGGCTTCAGCAGAGTTATGTGCACTTTTAGTTTGCTGTATCTCCCTCCTTGCTTTTGTGTGTGTGTGTGTGTGTGTGTGTGTGTGTGTATTTCAAGGGATGAAGAGAAGTATATATAGTTCCTTAATAATTCTTCCTACATAGCTCCAAATTATGTGGGTACACCATGATTGTGAACTGTTGTTCTAAAGTACTATATTCAATATATCTACTAATTTTCCTTGAAACAGACACACTGATAAATTTAAAATAAAAACTACAGGACCATGGATACTAATAGAGTCATCAGTTGCACTAAGTGTATTTTTATCTTTTGGTCCTAGGCATTGAACTGAGGGGCTAGTACAAAGCACATTCTCTACCATTGAGATACACTCCCAGCCCTATTAGTATGTATTTGAATCATTGTTTTACTAAATTATTCTAAAATGGAACTGTGGTGATAAATATCTTAGTATGATCTCTCTAGTGTTGAAATTAATTTTTAAAATAAATGTATGTATTACACACAAGGCCAATTTTATGGGCATGCAACTTGTGTACTCACAGGACCCCATGTTCAGAGTACTTTATATGATTCAATGCTGAGATTGCCATATTGAAAGTCTTAATTCTTATCTTTGAATTTGTGTTAAGTAAAAGTTGATTGGACAATGAAAGGTGTCCTAGGGCATTGAAGTCTTGGCTTACCCATATTCCCAGCTGTCTCCCTACCACCCTGGAATGTGCTCTCAGAAGCAGCCTTCCTAAAGCTTTGTCTAACCTTCCCATGCCTGGATACTGTCATCCTCTGTGTAGGTGGCTCACATTGCGTAGGTGGCAGAAGGCAAGAGAAGAGAGGGTTCCTGGGAGTGTAAGGCCATACATATGAATAGGGGCAAGGTGAGCATTGACTGTCCCAGTCTTTGGTTGGCAACACCATAGCATGTTTGGCAGGCAAATTAGTGGCATCCTCTTATCAACTTCTGATCTCTACACAGAGGTGAAGTTGCAGTTTAATAGAAGTTGCATGTTTGTCATAGGATGGGGCAGTAGGTTATGAGAAGTTTTACTCCCTTGCCTTGCCTGTGGCTCAGCAAATTATATAGGTGGCTCTGAGAGTATAAATACCATATGAATAGAAATTGTGATTAAAATACCAAGAATATGCTGTGGGAAATTATTCCAGTCTTTCCATCACCTTCCCCAAAACTTAATAGCAATTATTTAATAAAGCTGAAAATAGTCTATGAAAACTCACTTCTAAAGTAGAATGTTAGTATTTTATTAGATGTAATGTAGTTAATACATGGAAAATTAATGGTCAGACATTCTGGTGCTATCAAATTACTGCACCCTACTATGTTCAGGAGTTTTGCTGCTTTTTTGCAGTGCTGGGAATGGGACTGACCCCAGGACTTTGCACAAGCTAGGCAAGTGCTCTACCACTGAGCTACATTCCCAGTCCTTTTTATTTTGAGACAGGATCTCACAGTAAGTTGTTTAGGCTCAAACTTGCTTCAGCATCTGGAGTTGCTGGGATTACAGGCATATGTCACTGCGCCTGGCATTCTGGGGCTTTATTTGAAGATTAAGAAAATCATGTCCAGTGGGGTAAGCAAGTAGGCAAAAAGTCTAAACCAAAACTGTAATTCATAGCTTACTTCTAGCCCAGTGTTCTTTCAATCCAATTTTTTGCCTTCCCCTAAATGATCTTATAATTCCTAGTAAAAATTAATCTTGCCATGCATGTTTTAGTCTTAGCAGGTTAATGTGGAATGTTAAGAGGTGTGTACTTATACTTACATTCCTGACAAAAAATTTTACATGGAACAAAGTGTTTTCTAAATTTATAGCACCACTTAAATTTGGACATTGTGTTGAAGAAAGAGCTAATTTAAGCCTCATTTTTGGTTTCAAATAAGAAATGGTGCACTTTTTAATTTTTTTGTTTTTTAGTTGTAGGTGGACACAATACCTTTATTTTTATGCGGTGCTGAGGATTGAACCCAGGACCTCACGTATGCTAGGCAAGCACTCTACCACTGAGCCACAACCCCAGCCCATAATGCACTCTTTAGATGGTTTATTTTACAAACTGTAGTAGGTCCCCTATCTTATCTTTTCTGTGGTCAACCATGGTCTCAAAATATTAAATTCCAGAAATAAGCAATTCACAAGTTTTAAACTCTGCAACACTCCATGTAGTGTGATGTAATCTCTCACTGTCCCACTCCATTCTGCTTGGAACAAGAATCATCCTTTTGTCTAGCATATCAGTGTGGTATGATTTGTAGTCTCCTCTCAGATTGACTGTCACAGGTTAGCAGTGATTGGTATATTTTACATCATGGGTCCAAAGCACAAGAGTAGTGATGATGGTAATGTAAATATGCCAGAGAAGCTGTAAATAATTTCCTTTAAGTGAAAAGGTAAAAGTTTTTGACTTAATGAGAGAAAGATTTGTATCTTGAAATGGCCAAGAATGAATAAGAAAAAAAACCAGTACACACAGGATTCAGTACTATTTGTGACTTCCGGCATCTACTGGGTGTCCTGGTACATATCTCTGCAAATGTGGGGGGAACAACTGTAATTCGGTTGGTATTTAATATATATTAATTTTTCTGAAGGAAGAAGAAGAAAATGAAACCTTTGGATTGAGCAAAGAATATGAAGAATTAATCAAATTAAAAAGAAGTGGCTCTATTCAAGCTAAAAACCTAAAAAGCAAATTTGAAAAAATTGGACAGTTGTCTGAAAAAGAAATACAGAAAAAGATAGAAGAAGAGCGAGCAAGGAGGAGAGCAATTGACCTTGAAATTAAAGAACGAGAAGCAGAAAACTTCCATGAGGTATGTTACTTTTGTATTTAACAACTATGGTACAATAATGATAATGAATTTAACAAAACATTGCCTTTGAAATGTTTTAGTACTTAAAAAGTACTTACAATTAATCACTGACATATATAATAATCTGGAAACAAAATAGCAAAAGCACATTCAGATCTTAGAAAACTTGACTCCCTGACTCTAGCATTGTTTCAAAATGGTCTCAGTGTTAAAACCTAGAGATCAAATGGTTTAATCAAAGCAAAAATGGTTTAAAAATATTGGTATGTTTGTTCAATTAGTAGAACCAGTTTATTCAAATTAAACCTCAGGAATTATTCATACTAACATTCATGTTTTATAAATGGGGCTGTAAAGTCATATGATATGGTCAAAGTCACAGGAGTAATTCGGGGAACAGCCTTAATCAGAATTCTGAGGACATGAAATTGAGGTATCTTCATACATCAAATGAGTCAATTCTGAAATGTCCCTTCCTACTTTAGACTGTTCCATGAGTGAGTCTGCATTTAAATGGGATCTGGATTTTTTTCCTGCCAGGATTCTGTAATATTTAATCTATATGCCTAAAAACATATTTTCAGGGCTGGGAATATAGCTCAGTTGGTAGAGTGCTTGCCTTGCAAGCACAAAGCCTTGGGTTCAATCCCCAGCACCACGAAAAAAAAAAAAAATTCAAATACTCAACTAGGAAATAGGTATGGGAAGTTGGGGGGTCCTTTAAAGGAGACTTAAGGATGGAATGAAATTATGTGCTATCTAGTGGGCTGAGGTTGCGGCTCAGTAGTAGGGCACTTGTCTAGCATGTGTGAGGCACTGGGTTTGATTCTCAATACCACATATAATAAAATAAAGGTTCTTCAACAACTAAAAATATATTAAAAATTATGTGCTAATTATTGAAACCATAAGCAATTCATTATTATTGAGGCAAGCACAGAATGAAGACAATGAAGATGCAAGCACAGGTGAGATGAACATTTTTGTTTTTAACTGGGGATTGAGCCCAGGGGCACTATACACTGAGCTACATCCCCAACTCTATTTATTATTTTGAAACAGGGTCTTGCTAAATTGTTGAGGTTGGTTTCAACCTCAATCCTTCTGCCTCAGCCTTGAATTGCTGGGATTACAGGTGTGCACCACTGAACTTGGCCCATGTAGTCTTAAGATGCCATGTGAGCTGGGTGTGGTGGCCCACCAACTCAGGAGGCTGAGGCAAGATTGTAAGTTCAAAGCCAGCCTCAACAACTTAGGGAAGACTTAGGCAATTTAGCAGGACCCTGCTTCAAAATAAATAATAAGAGCTGGGGATGTGTGGCTCCAAGCCACGTGAAGGGAGTTTTAAAACGTGGAGTAATATCAGACATCTTTTTAGCTACATAATGCTAAAACTTAAGGTGGGCTTGGATATATGCATTAGTGAGTCCCCACTGTTTCATGATCTGATGTAGACACTGGTACTACCTTAGTGACTAAACTTGTCATTTCTCTTCACATAGCACTTAGAATCAAAGGCAGAGGTGAAGGATGGTAAACAATCACTGAGTGGTGGCAAATAAAAGCTGGAGATTAATGAAGCAGGATAAAGGAAATGAATTTGTAACCACTCCTAATGTGGGGCCCCCAGTTGTTTCGGGGAAAGTGTGCAAGCCAAATGAGATGCAACTGATAAAAGCTGTTATAGGTTTTATATTTAGTGTTATGGGATCAAATTGAAGGATTTAATGTCTAGGAGAGGTTTAACAGTACTGAGCAAATATTTATGCTGAATGTAAAGGTTGTATAAAAGTTGCAGGTAAAGAGGGATACTCCAGATTGAGGGGACAATGATTCAACAGAGGCTATATATATTTGGGGAGTGGAAAATAGGCTCAAACGGCTATAAGGCAAGGTTCACAGAATAATGGTGACAGGTTACAAAACTGTAGAGGGAGATTATGGCTAGTGTAAGGGCCTTTTTAAACTTAAATTGTTTTCTGGGAAATGTTAATAAACAAACTTTTAGGACAGTAAAAGAGAAGACTACATTTATTAAAGAATTCTGAGGTCATGATGGATGAACTAGAAAATATATACGAAGGCATAGAGGCCAAGGGAGGAAAAGTAGACCAAATTTATAACAAACCTGGGTAAAAGGTTGCTTTGGGTCAGATGGTTGTTAAGGAGCCTAATATTACACCAAGATTACCAAGAAAACCAGATGATGCTAGAAAAATCAGATCTGATGGGGCAGGATGAATACATTGCTGTGAATGAGGTAGAGGCAGTCTAAAACATAGATCTTAAACTAGGGTAAGTGGCAAGGTCTACATACTGTTAACTTTGTTGTAAGTAGCAGATAAAACCATTTGGGAAGTTTGGAGGTGAATGAGAAAACCCCTAAGAACCAGCATTTGGTTAGATGGCATAAAATCAGTTGAGAATTAAGATAGATGTCACAGAAGATAAAGTCACCATGTACTTGTTTCCTTTGAGTTGCTAGCTGGTATTAAACCTGAGCAATCCTATCTATCCCTATGAAATTTGTAGGCAAGATAAAAATAAATGAGGTAGGTGACTTCTTGTTTTATTGCTATTATTGGCTCTGCAATGAGATCAGGACATGACACAACTCCTTGAATAAATCAGGATGTTCTGAATGGTGCTTCCTACAAAGGATATTCATACCTTCCTGAATTGAAGGTCATTGAGGCAGCCTTTAAAAGCGTACTAGCATAATTTTGGTAGAGTGCAGTTAATTTAAGAGTGGGACCCCTGCTATGGCAATCCCTTTCCCAAATCTGATCATGTGTCTAGTTTCCTCCTTTCAAAAACGTGTCCAACATCTTTCAAGGCCTCATTCATGTATACTTACTCAAAGAATTACATTTCAGCTCCTGTAGCAATTCATCTGTATCACTAATTTGGTATTTAAACCTGCTAAATGCCTTATGTAGTATCTGATTTTATAGTTAAGATTTTCCAGTACACTATACTCTCAAACCATTCCTGCTTCATTGTATTCTATGGAAAATGCATTGCCAAATTGTGCTGCCTTTAATGTTCCTGTGGTGGGGTGTCAGTGCCCGATAATGTACCTAGAGAAGAGTTCATTCCATTCAACAGGGTAGATTTCTTTCCCAGAAACATTAGCCTGGCTTTTCAGGGGTTCAAGAAAAGATGACATTTGTTCATTCTCTTACTCCCAGTTAGCTCATGAGAAATTTACTTGTTCAAATTTATTTTTGTGCTAAAACCCATAATGCCAGTTCTTATATGGGATCCAGTCAGAACAGCAGTCATTATACTGCATTACTGTACTATGGTGCAGCACCTTATCCCAAAGTTAATTTGGTAATCAAATTAAATATTTATGTAGGATGAAGGCAGTTTTTTTTTTTAAATTTAGGAAACTGTGTTGACAAAACTGCAGTAAAGCTGGGCGTGGTGGTGCACGCCTGTAATCCAAGCGACTTGGGAGGCTGAGTCAGGAGGATCGCAAGTTCAAAGCCAACCTCAGCAACTTAGCGAGGCCCTAAGCAACTCAGTGAGACCCTGTCTCTAAATAAAATACAAAATATGGCTGGGGATGTGGCTCAGTGGCCGAGTGTCCCTGAGTTCACAACCCCAGGTTCAAAAAAAATAAATAAAATAAAATAAAAAAAATAAAAAAAGAAGATGAAGAAAAAGAAAACCAAAAAAACCAAACCAACCAAAATCCACAGTAAGCAAACCATTATTTAACACTTAAAAAAAAAAAAAACTAAAAACAGCAATAAAATCACAGCATCTTTCATTAACAGTAATTATAGGCAGGCATTATTGGAGGGGGATAACAGCACAAATTTAACCACGGGGCATCTGTTATAACTCATGTTCTAGGATTTTCCCACATGAAATAAAAACTGGGGGGGCTGCGGTTGTGGCTCAGGGGCAGCGCACTTGCCTATCACACTTGAAGCACTGGGTTCGATCCTCAGCATCACATAAACAAAGGAAAAAAAAAGAAAAAAAAAAAAAAAACCAGGATAAACTAACCAATTTTCTTTTACTTCCAATCCCCTTCATTGGATCAAGGGTGCAACACTTCACACTGATATAAACCATCCTATGAACCAAGACCTTCATATATGACTAACCTACATTTGTCTTCACAAGTTCTTTAGTTGGCTGTGGTACCCTGAAAGCAATTACCCCACAGTATTAAACTGTTTTCAGATAGACTTACAAATGCCTATAAACCAAGTCAACTACAACTATAGTACTTTGGAAAGTATGAATTAACCGTACTTATAAACCCCACTCTACAAAAACCACCCTCAGTGACATCACTATCAAATTGGTCCTTTCCTAGACTCATTCACACTGATGATTCTCCTCTTAAATCACTTTATTTCCATGGATTCCAACCCTCAGTCCTAAACAGATGAACTACACATTTGACTGTAATTACTTTATACTATACATACTGCCTTTTGTTGTCTTCCCATTTTTCTGCCTGTTAACACCCTTTTCTGCCATTTGACCACGATTTGGATGCAATTTCATCTCTAGGACACAGGACAAAGATGAGTGAGGAAGGAAAAATCAAACAAGAAATAACAGAAAAGAAACTTTATGTTCTAGAGTGGGGGGAAAAGGGAGTTTTACTAATTGTGAAAAGATGTAGTACTTATTCTGACCTTTTTCCTAGTATTCAATACAAAACAAGCCAGAGTTGCATCCCAATGATACTGTGATCTTACAGTGGGAGAAAGAATTATAATAATTAAGTATGCTTTGCTGGGCACAGTGGTAAATGCCTGTAAACCCAGTGGTTTGGGAGGGTGAGGCAGGAGGACAGCAAGTTTGAGGCCAGTTTCAGCGATTTAGTGAGACCCAAACTCAAAAAATAAAACAGGATGGGAGTATAGCTCAGTAGTAAATCACCTGAGTTCTACCTCCATTATTGCAAAATATAAAAAGAATGCTTCATTGATGTAACTACCAGTTTTCCTGAATTAGAGGATAGTAAAAACTATGACACAACTATTAAAACTTCAGTTCTTCGTTTTTAGAGAATAAGCAATTGTTATTCTGGCCCCCTTTCTTGAAGGAAGATGATGTTGACATAAAGCCTGCAAAAAAAAGTGAGGCTCCATTTACTCATAAAGTGAATATGAAAGCAAGATTTGAACAAATGGCTAAGGCAAGGGAAGAAGAACAAAAAAGAAGAATTGAAGAACAAAAGTATCTACGAATGCAGTTTGAACAAAAAGAAATTGATGCAGCACTACAAAAGGTACCAGGCTTACATATTGTTTAAAAAAAAAAATTTCCAAGGATGCTTTTAAAATACATAATTTTGTGAAGAGGAATTTTAAAAATTTAAAAATTTTAATAGCTTTCAAATAACTGGAATTGTGTGTAAAAGTACTTCAAAATAAGCATATGTTTACTTTTACCTTCAAAATTCTACTACTATATCACTGCTTTGAAAATACTGATATTGTAAATGCCATCCTGAATGCACTTATTTTAATATAGAAAAGAGAAGAGGAGGAAGAGGAGGAGGGTAGCATCATGAATGGCTCTGCAATTGAAGATGAAGAGCAAACCAGATCAGGAGCTCCATGGTTCAAGAAGCCTCTGAAAAACACCTCAGTAGTAGATAGTGAGCCAGTCAGATTTACTGTTAAAGTAACAGGAGAACCCAAACCAGAAATTACATGGTGGTTTGAAGGAGAAATACTGCAGGATGGAGAAGACTATCAATATATTGAAAGAGGAGAAACTTACTGCCTTT
This sequence comes from Glaucomys volans, assembly GCA_020662805.1. Classification (NCBI taxonomy): domain Eukaryota; kingdom Metazoa; phylum Chordata; class Mammalia; order Rodentia; family Sciuridae; genus Glaucomys; species Glaucomys volans. Next base: position 428,514 of record JAJEJO010000140.1, read on the forward strand.
ACTTACCAGAAACTTTCCCAGAAGATGGAGGAGAGTATATGTGTAAAGCAGTCAACAATAAAGGCTCTGCAGCTAGTACCTGTATTCTTACCATTGAAAGTAAGAATTAATCATCTTTTAATCTTTTATTCTATTAAAAATTTTTTCCTATTAAATTATTTTTCTTTTTCTCTTTTTTAGCTGATGACTACTAGGCTACCTTCTCAACTTGGAACTTTCTCTATCTACAACTTTCTTTCTTCTTACATCCACCTTTTTCTGTGGCAGTGCCAAAAAGGATACCATAAGTACCACTATGTTAACTTCTTAATTCCTTTTCATGTCTTCAAAAACACAAACTCATCTAAAGAATATTTTCTTTTTCAATTGAGCATCAAATTTATAAACATTATGCAATAGTAGTCAATAAAATATATTTATGGGGGTGGGAATTGATTCCATTATAATGGTGGTATATTTCCCGCAGATTTATAGCAATTGTTTTTTAAAAAGTAAATATTATTTTGCATGAAAGAATTATCATTTGTGAACTTTTACACCTAAAATTAGTTTGAAGAATCTGAGACAATTAATTTGAATTCAATTTGAGTTGGCTTTTTTCTTAGTAACTGAATGTTGCAGTTTCAGAATCTTTCTGAAGTAGAGGGGGGAAGAGGATCATTCTTTTCATGGTAAAGGGAGAGCATGGAGGAAAAACAAAAATTTAAGAAAGAATTTAAGGAAAACAATCACTAGACAAAATCTGATAAGAAGACACTGCCTACACATTGTTCTGAGAGTTAGAAATACTTAAATGTATTATTCAAATGTGTGTAATATATAGCCAACACTACTGAAGGAAATTTTATCATCTTGCCTGAACAATAGTATTTTAATGAGAAAACTTTGTATTACTAGTTCATGCAGGAAAAAACATTTTCAACATAATTGAGGGTTTTAAGACGAGGACTGACTTAGTAAAAAGCCTTTAATTAGAAGTACTAGTCTATTTGTAAATAACTAGTTATCAAGTTGTTTTTATATTTTGATTTTCTGGAAGATGGTTTTATTTTACAATGTAAACCCATTAATAAAGTAACTTGTATATTAAATAAAAGAGGTCTTTCCTTGGTTTAAAGACTTATACAATCAGATGTTTACCCTTTATCATCAGAATTCTTAAAAACCCAGTATTTTCTCACAATCCCTTTAATGACAGTCAAGACAAAATTTTTTCCTCAGTATCAAAAGTATAAAAGACACAAAATACTCCCTTATAATTCAAAGTACATTTATTTTTTTTTTAATTGAGGAGACCATAATGAATACAAAATTACAACAAGCATGTATCCTTTTACATACAAAGTCATTAAAACAAACTCTAAACCACAGTTTGTAAAGTATTCAATTTACCTCAAGTCCAAGCTGCATCTCCCTAAGACACTGTTCCCATCACAGTAGCCATTTTAAGCCAATCTTCTTTTTACACACGGGTAGTTTCTGTAGAGAACACTTTTCTCAGGACGAAAATGCATCGAGCATGCATAAGAAAAAATATATATATATTCGCAAATACATTTAAGAGTTTTCTTTAGGGGTACTACTGAAGAAAATAAAACCTTGGGATTTATTTGCTTTTTAAAAGCACCAATTAAAAATCCCTCAAAAGTTTTATTGTGGTAAGAAAAATCAAGTGACTGTTTAAATAAAACGTAAAGTTATTATCAGAGTCAAAATTATATTTAACTAGGTATTGTTAAAAAGCATTTTAAAATGAGGCAGAATTTGCAGAAAAAAAAATAAGACATCCTCACTGATTAGTAAACTCTATATCATTATTCTACACAACAGGTAACTTTCTAGGTAGAAGGTTCTACTGGCAGAGTATCCAAACAAATACTGTTACTTAGTCATATACTCCTATTTCTTTCTAAATTACTCTGCTACACCTAACCAAACTTGCCATTATGCATTAACTACCAAGGTATTTAAGGATATATTTTACAATGTTAATAAACAACTAGTACCAAATCACTAGTCTTAGTATTAAACCATTTTATTAATTAAAAAACTATACTTATTTCTAAAAAAACAAACAAAAACCAACAAACCATAGAATTCTAAGTATCACCACACTAAGATGTCTAAAAAAAACATTGTCAAGTTTTTTTGCTCAAGTGCTAATCAATCAGTGAAAAGTTCCATCTAAACATTTTTTTTTTTTTCTATCATGGCTAACATCCATTTAATTTCAAACCAACTGGCTCACCTTTCTTGCTTTCCCTTTATTTCAAAGTTACAGTAAGATTAGTGCCATTTTTTAAAAAATGCTTATTTTATCAGGAAGGCTTATGGTAATGAATAAAAAAATTCTCATTAGATAGCAACAATGCCACAATATGTATTAGCATTCATCTGTTATTTCCTTTCATAAAAACACAAACTATAACTAACCAAAACTTGACAGGGTCTTAAGGTCAAAAGAGCCCCTTTATACTATTCAAATTTTAACATAACTAGCATTGACTATCAAACACATATAGCATAAATGTGGTGCAGTAGCTTAAGAAATTTAACAGTTCATGGAACATTTAAGATCAAGTGAATAGCACTTTAAAATGAAAAGTGATCAAAAGCAGGTACATTACACCCTACACCATATTATGTATGGGAATACATTTCATATTTCTCAATTATGATTTGCCAATTTTACCTTCTACATTGAGCCCTTCTATGGTCCATGCTCATCGGCTCACCAATGGCATACACTCAAAGGATTCCTCTTTATGGGTAACTATCTCAGGACCTGATTTTATGAGCTATGATTTGGTGCTTGCAGCATCTTCAGCACTGTGTGTGAAAATGAAGGCAGTATTTTTGAATATTTTTCTTTGATGTACAGATAAGCAGGAGTTTTAAAAGGATCAGCACATTTTAGAAATTGAATAAACAAAACTGGTATGATGCTGCTTTAATACATTCATCTTAACTCAAAATATGTACCAGTTAAAATCATCTATAAGAACACACAAACATTTTAAACTGGCAAAATAAAATAAATGCAGCGTCAGTTATTAAAATATTATAAGTCAGAAAAATATTGGTTGCTACACAGATTATGAAAGGTTATTTGCTATACAGTTAACATTTCACTGATGCACATGCCTTTTATCAAAACATACTGCCAGTATTTCATAATTTTTCCTTTTTCAGCATTTGTTATGAAAACAGACTTGTCTAAGAAAAAAAAATGATTAAACTGCCCCAAAATGTTCTTACTGAATTACTATAGTTCAAGAATAAGAAAAAAGAAAATAAAGAAACCACAGCTTTGGAGGGCAAAGAAAATGTCCTGTCAATCATAAACAGACTGTGAAGGCTGTTGAAGTTTCTGACCAAACGATTTCCTAAATCTTGAAAACTATGTAATTGTCCTTTCTTAACTGCAACAATTTTATATTTGGGGGGAAAATGAAAAAAGATTTGCATGTAGATCAGTTAAAGCAGCAATCTACATTATTTTCTTGTTTTAATAAAAAAATTAAAATAAAAACATTACCCAGAAATGTACAGTTGCTTGAACAACTTAACAGACTTTCCACTAAAATGGTAGCATAACAAAATACATATTGGGGTAGCAGCAGCAGATTGCTTTTGAGTACACAACCACAAAAATCTCACAGGGACAACATTAATGTACTGAAATATTTATTTATATATGTCCTTAGGTTGTGCTTACCTGTGCTTTTTGCAGCAGAACCTAAGGTGGAAGGTCTGGGAAGGCACTGTGAAGTATAAATAATTGCACTGTTTGCAATTAATAAAGATTTTAAACCTTAAATGAATCAAAATCAACAGCCTCCAATTTGTGAGTTATGATACTGAATCCAACTGAACTATTTCTTCAGTTTTAATAAATGCACCACTTTCCTAACAGATCATCTATACAACAGAATCATGCAAAATACTGAAATTGTTCATGTAAATACCCTACTCTTAAAGATAACAGGTAACTAACTCCTTAACTATTAAACTTCAAACTAGTACTACACATCCATATCTAAATAAGGGTAAGGGAATTCACTCTAGGTTATATAAAACAATCAAAAACATTTCAAAATATCTACAATGAACTGTACTGCTATTTTCCACCCTATAATAATCTCAACATTTTGTTCTTGTACATCTTTCCTTTAAAGTATTTTCAAAACAACAAATGGTGCTCCCACCAATGACAGAAAATACACTTATGGTATTAAAAGTGCTACATTGCTTATCATTTGCAAGCTGAAAACAACTTCTGTCTTATACATTTCAAGTTTTTCATATTAATAATACGATATGCATATTTTAACCAAAAACCAATATCTTAGGAGCACCAGTAATACTATTCAATTTTGTTAATGATCAAGTTTTCTTTAGCTATAGCTAAAGCATATCAAAAATACTTACCCATTAAGCTCACTTAAAAAAAAAAAAACAGAACTATGTATTATTCTATGTTAAGCAATTATGGTTTTCCAAGATATTAGCACTGTATTCCAACATAATATTCACACAAAATATGGCATTTGCATTATGTGGAACATTGACAAAAAGATACTGTTGCAGTTCATCAATTTGTCATTCTGATGTACTTACAGTGCAATGCTCCTTGAAGGAACACAATCAAGGATGATACACAGCACAGTCCTCCTCACCCCTACAGAGCTAGTTCTATACTGGCTGGATCAAACCTGCACTTCAACAGACAATGGCAAGACAGACTGTATTTGCATGTAGTCTATAAATATGCAAAGAGCCAACAAATATGCAAAGAGTAAAACAATGGATTTCAACAAAATATCAGAACTTCAGCATGAGTGTTAAAGAGTAATAAAATGATTTCAAGTACATAAAAAAATTAAGTTGATTCAATGATTGGACTTGTGCATTTACAAAACAAAGCTTATCTATACTGCAAAAAGAAAAAAAGAGAAAAAAGAAAAAAGCTTGAACGTTTCCATACCCCAATTATGTTTCAATGGCAGATGCAATGTAGCTATACTTTTTGCATACTATTCACTTTTCTATCCTAAATTTAGAAAGAAACACACTAAAATTATATACATTGAAAGAGTTGCTTTACATGAAAAAACTCATTAGACTACTCAAATTCACTATCTGAAAACTGTTTAAAATTAGTTATGCTGAAACAGTCTTGGAAATCAAGTAAATATCAAATCAAGAACAGAAAGGTTAACTGTTATAGCAGCAGTACAGGTCTGAAACAGTGGTCATGTATAAAAGGAAATTTTACTGTTAATGCAATGGAAGTATGCCAAAAGATCATTGTACGCACATGCAGTTTTTAATCAAACAGGAGGAAAAAAAATGAAGATATCAGGATTACTTGTGCTGAAATAGCCAAATACAATAAATGGAAAAGTCTCCAATCTACCACTATACTGCAAGGGGGAAAAAACATGCCAGTGTTTAAAAACTCAATTAATTCATGGGGAAAGCTTACATATTTGTGTATATGTATCTTATCATTGCTAAGAAATTATGAATTCTTTAAATACCCACATATCCAACTTACCGACACAGGAGGTTTCATATCATTTATTGTAAAGCACAAAACAGGCATTTTAAAAGTGAAAGTATACATTGAAAAAGTACATTTATATCACAAAGCATTGACCACATAATAGTTGCAAATACATTTGCTGGAATGTGTACATCTACACTAAACACTAAAAACAAACCAATTTTCATTTCTACACAGAAATATTAACCTCCTATCAGTAGTGATAGATATTTTGTACATTTTCAAAAAAAAAAAAAAGAAAAAGAAAAAGAAAAAAAAAAAAAAAAAAACTACTTTAAACCAAAAACAAAATTAAGATCTTCATCAAGTCGTCTGCATCCATATATTTAACAAAGGTTTTTTTCCCCCACACAATGAAGCAAATACTGTATTGTCCACTTCTTATTATTGGCCCTGTGCAGAAGAGATACATAAGAAATACACAAAAAGTTAAAGAAAATCCTTTAAATGGAGCTAATTCAGGAGTGAATCCTTTAAGAAAGAAAAATTGGTTAATATAAATGGTGGTGGCTTCTTGAATGATTTGCAAATCCCTGGGGGGAAGAAAATTTATTTTTAAATCAAAGGCATTGTAGAAATATTCAGCACACAGATGCCAGAAAGCATTATTTAAAAAGAAAGAAAGAAAAAAAAGCCCCAAAACAAACAAAAATTAACCCAAATCCATAACATTTCATTTAAATTCTGCCAGATGAAAATAAAAAAGGTAAACAGTCCCAACAGACAAAACAGTAAACATGCAGAAAACATGATTGGAGTGGGGGAAAAACAATCAACAAATTAGTAAATTTATTATACCTGAGGTGCTGGAGGATGCTGTGGCATTCCCTGGGGACTTGTCTGGGCATAATAGGCTGCTTGTTGTCTATAGTACTCAGCCCAGGCCGCACTATAATCTGGCTGACCACCTGGTGGAGCCCCAGTAGGAGCAGGAACTGCTTGACCTTTAAGAAAACAGAACAACTTTGTTGCTGCAACCATAATTAAAAGCCCCAAAGAATCTCATTTCTAATAAAAACAATACCTTGCTTCTTGTAATATTCCTCCCAAGCCTTTGAATAATCTTGTGTCTGCCCTTGTTGACCTAAAAAAAACCCCCTAAATTTTAATACAAAATTAAATCCACTATTAAGTACAGGTTATAATGACAAAGCAGAGAATCAGAATTCTGCCTGTTTATCTTAAATATTCATTAGTGTTGAAAGCTACCCTGAAAACCAAAGCAAAAAAACCCCTCTCTCAGTCTTATGTTAATCATGGATTTTAGTTCTAGAAGATATCACTCTTAATTAAAAACAAAAACTTGCCAAAATATACACAGCCTTAAGTAAAGGTAAAAATTCAGGAATAGTCCTTGATTCAATTTCAGAGCTAATAGACTGTTATTGTTCTAAGTAAGTTTCAAAGGTACTTTTAAGTTAAGTAGTCCATAAACCTCTGGATGTGCCCTGGCAGTGATGGCAAACACAGGGTGAAATAAGAGAGAAAATTGGTTTTTTTTTTTTTTTGGTTGTTTACCTAAAAAATTCAAGCCCTCAACAGAGAACTACAAAAAATATTTATGAAAAACAAATAAAAAATACTTCAAGACAAAACTACAAATTATAAAAGATTTTCTGGATAAATAGTGACATTTAAATATACTCTGTATGTTATTACTGAGTATATTTAGAGGAAAACTATTTGCAACTTTCTTTGTAATTGTCCATGTACAAAAAATACACAAAGGGATATGGATCACTTTTTTAAAAATGGTGAAACTGGGTATTTGTATACTATTTTTCCATTTTTTAAAGTGAAAAATTTTTCAAAATAAAAAACCGAGAGCTGAGCAGTGGTGTGTGCCTATAATCCCAGCTACTGGGAGACTGAGGCGGAAGATCAGAGGAGGTCACCCTGGGAAACTTAGCAAGGCCCTGTCTCAAAAAACAAAGGGCTGGGGATATAGGTCAGAAGTAGAGCACCTGCTTAGCATGTGCAAGGCCCTGGATTTAATCCCTAGTACCACACCCACACCCATACCCACCCCCGACAGAGGCAGCAAGGAGAAATAAGATGTTTTCCTAATCATAGCTCCTACACATAGGCACTTGCTTCTATTACATAATTACAGACAAAAAATACTGGAGCACTATAACATACAGTAAGTTATTTTTATGTTTGCTGGAAGTTGCCAAAAAGGCAACTTTACAGTTTCAGAAAGTAGTCTACTACCATTACAGAACTGGGAACAGAATGAAAAAGCCAATGAGTGAATAAAATTTTAAAATATAACCATTAACCTTAAAAATGAATAAAAAAAGGGGCTGGAATTGTGGCTCAGTGGTAGAGCACTTGCCTGGCATGTGAGGCCCTGGGTTCAATACTCAGCACCACATATAAATAAATAAGAGATCCACTGACAACTAAAAATATATTAAAAAAAAGAATTAACCTTTTCTTTGGCAACAGAAAAAGTACATTTACTATGAAAATTTTTTCCTTCCATAAATAACTTTTTCAAAAAGTTGAGTTTAACATTTTGACCTTTTACGGAGACAATTCCAGCAAATTTGAAACAACTTTTAATATTTAGAAAACAAATACCCAGATAGCACAAGCAATAAAACACATGTCTTTTCTAACCTTGAAAATAAACCTTGTTAAAGGAGTAACAATTCCCACTTTCAAATTTACAAAAGGATCAGAATTTCACTGTAAGATAGGCTTAGGTTAAAGGCTATATAATAAGATGTTTAAATAGACAGATATGTGAAGAAAATGCATTAGACTCAAATATTCCCTAAAAACTCCCAAACCCAAATATCCAGATGGAAAGCTAAAAGTAAAGGTATTAGACTCTAAGAAAAACACTTGGTAAGTAAGTTGTCAATATCTGACATTTCAATCTGAAAAACACATCCTGCTGGGTGAAGTGGCGCATGCATAGGCTAATCCCAGTGGCTCTCTGGAAAGCAGTACAGAGATTCCTCAGAAAACTTGGAATGGATTCACAATTTGACCCAGCTATCCCACTTCTCCCACATCATTGTGTAAAGCTGCTCAATTCACAATAGCTAGACTGTGGAACTAATCTAGATGCCCTTAAATAGATAGATAAAGAAACTATGGTGTGTATATATAGACAAATGGAATACTACTCAGCCATAAAGCAGAATAAAATTATGGCATTTGCTGGTAAATGGATGGAGCTGGAGAATATCATGTAAAGTGAAATAAGCGAATCCCAAAAAACCAAAGCCAAAAATCTCATTCCCCAGTAATTAAAGGTCTCTGTTTTAACCCACTTGGTAATAATAAACATATCTGGCATGTTACGTATTGTGAAAAAACAAATTAGAACTAATGTATTTGAACCTCAACATGCTTAATTCTTTAAAATGGTGAAGTTATTAAATTTAAAGTGGATATAGGTCCTAACCACTGTGTTGCCAGGGCATGATTAATCACAGCATCCCCATTCATACAATAATGTGGCCACAACTAATAAGAGTATATTGTTTAGAGATTAAAGTTTAATGCGGAATATTAGCTGCTATAGATATGTCCGAGATAAGCTAGGTCACAAAAACAAAAATAATAAATCTGATAAATGTTCAGGAATGCATAATACTCCTTCAAGGTCATTCGACCTGGAAAAAACAATCTTTCTTTAAACAGCAATCAGCCAAGCCTGGTGGCCCACATCTTTAATCCCATTGACTTGGGGGGCTGAGGCAGACAGAGGATTGTAAATTTGAGGTTAAACTGATAATGCAGTGAGACCCTGCCTCAAAATAAAGAAATAAAAGGGCTGGATAGGTAACTAAGTGGTAGAGCACTTGCCAGCATGAGGGCCTGGGTTCAATCCCTAGTTACCACAAACCCAACCAACCAACCAACCATCCAGCTTTGAAGAAATCTTTAAAGATAGGTACTTTTACACCAAGAAGATATTCACCCTTGGGCTGGGGTTGTGGCTCAGTGGTAGGGGCTCACATAATATGCCTAAGGCCCTGGGTTCGATCATCAGCACCACATAAAAATAAAAAGGCATTATGTCCACCTACAACTTAAAAACAAAACAAAACCCTGAAATTTATATTGAAAATCACAAACAGGCTATCATGACAAATTCTACCTTTTCCTGTGCCAGTGAAGGATGGGCAAATTTATTTGTTTAGTTTTCATTTGTGACTTTCATTTTTTTAAAAAATATTTTTTATTAGTTGTTGGCGAACCTGTATTTATTTATTTGCACGCATTGCCGAGAATTGAACCCAGTACCTCACATATGCTAGGCAAGTGCTCTACCACTAAGCCACAATCCCTGCCTATGACTTTCATTTTTGATAACTGTGGTATAGGTATGTTACTTCTCTTTTCCTTTGCATGAGTTTGTACTAATACATTTGCAAATTATTTGTCTAACAACTGCATCTTTTTAGGTCTCCTAGCTGCTATGCTCTAAATGTACTCTTAGTATCTATTATTATGCTAGGTACATGGCTTTAGGTGTTCTACAGTTATTGAAGGAAAAGAGCTTTTCTAAATGATTTGCTTTCCTTTTTTCATACATGCAAAATTTTATTTAAGTAATTCCCCTCTTTGTCACTGTAGGTTACTTCTTACCTGATTGACTGACTGATTTTGGTGGTGCTAGGGATCAAACTTAGGACCTTGTGCACACTAGGCAAGTGCTCTGCCACTGAGGTACATCCTCAGGCAGTTCCTGCTATTTTGCAGTGAAAACGATAGCACGCACAACCAACTTCTGCTTGGTGTTCAGAAATTTAACTTCATGTCATATATGCTAGTCATAAATATTAACTGGTCTTTGACAAAAGTGCAGCAATATTCAGTCATATGCCAGTGAAGAAATTTCTAGTTACAAATAAATAAAAACTGATTAAAAATGCATTTCCTTGCTATATAACCATAAATTTAAGATTTTGTTTTCAGTGGTGCTGGGGTTTGAACCCATGGTTTTGCACGTTAGGCAAGTGCTCTACCACTGAGCTACAAACCCAGACCAAATTTAAGAATTACTTTATTGGCCTTTATGTCTGGAAGTCCAGTTACTTTATAAGGTAATTTTGGTCAATTATTCCCCTCGATATTACAATAATTAATGAATCAAAATCATAAGGATACACACACACGCACACACACACACACACACAAATATATACAACATACCCATTTTCTTGTAGTACTCTTCCCAAGCCTTGGTATAATCAACTTGTCCAGCTGGAGCTGGATTTTGCTGATCTCCTTGTTATAGAAAAACAAACAAACAAAAGATTAAAAGTTTTTAAAGGCTATCTTGGGCCTTTCCTTCTATTTCTTGCAGTGTAGGGACTAGTGGTAGCCTATGATGGAACAGTGAGATAGAAGGGAGTTGCTGAAGGGCGGTGGTGTCCCTGTTGATGTCAAAAACAGAAGACAGTGCAAAATAGACGTATTGAACAGATAAGACTGGTTATTTTATACATATAAAGTAAACTGATGTCAAATAAAATATGTTGAAGATACCAGGTTTCTGAGCATTTTTAAGAATGAAAAGGGAAAACACTGAAGTCTTTAAGTGTTAACTATTATTTCTTAGTTTTTTGGGGGGCGGTATTAGGGTTTGAACCTAGGATATACCACTGAGCTACACTCCCAGCCCTTCTGATTTTGAAACAAGGTCTTGCTAAACTGCCTAGGCTGGCCTCCAGCCTCAGTTTCCCAAGTAGCTGGATTATACGTATGTAACACCATGCCCAAATATTTGTTTTGTCTACTGAAAGAAGTTAGAAGCAATGACACCTCAGCAGCAATAAGCATATTCAGTTTGGTTTCTAAATGTCATCCTCATTAAAGGGAAATCAGGCCAGGAATGATGGTGAGGCTGAGGCAGGAGGATTCCAAGTCCCAGGCCACCCTCATCAATTTAGTGAAACCCTGTCTCAATGTATTTAAAAAAAAAAAAAAAAAAAAAAAAAGGGGGTCTGACGATGTGGATGAGTGGTCAAGTGCCCCTGGGTTTAATCCAGGGTACCCCAAACCCCCCCAAAGGAAACCAGGAACCCTTGAAGAAATGGCCAGAGCCCAGAAACCACAAAATAAACATCTTATTGTGCCAGAAAATAACGAAGTGCTTAAAGAATTATAGGTGCTTCAATAGGATACAGGGGCCACCTGAAGACACTCCTGACAGGTCTAATCAAGGACATTCTGATTATTAAAATGATAAAAAATGGTTAAAAAATACACAAAAGAACTAAATAGTTTATAAAATGGGAACTCTCTTATGGTAAAATACCAATTAATAAATGTATAATTATGAAAACAAAATTATCACCATGCTAACAGTGAACAAAGCAGACATTATTAACGAAGGCTCTTTGATATGTAGAATTTTAACAAAGAACATCATAATCTCAGCATAATGCCCCAGAAAATACTAATTAATTTTGGAGAAAAATGGTGATATGGCCCAAAAACCTAAAAGACATCAATATGACCAAATGATCAGTGTTACTATCACCAGGTATGTAAGATTTAAACATTTTATGATTCCTGTTCAAAGTATAACATCACTGAATCGTTTGAGTTTTCTTGTCAAGTAAGCATTACCTTATCATCAATAGAAAAGACTGAATAGGCCAGGCACAGTGGTGCACAACTGTAATCCCAGTTACTTGAGAAGCTGAGGCAGGAAGATTGCTGCAGCCCAGGTTTTCAAGACCTGCCTAGGCAATACAGCAAGAATCTATCTCAAAAAAGAAAAGGTCAAAGGGACCTAGACTGGCAATCTTAATAGAACACAAGGTCTGCACCCTATTATATAAAAGAAAAAAAAAAAAATTAGAAAGAATGAGGACCTATTTCAGATGGGGGAGATTTAACAGGCCTGACAACTAAATATGTTACCAAATAGGATCCTGAATCAGGTGAGAAAATATTGGGACAATTGGTGAAATCTAAATAAAGGCAGCACACTGGGATAGTAATGATATATTAACGTTGGGTGACTGATTTTCAGGGATCTATGATGAAATTATGACAATGAATATGAACACATATATGAGAGAAGGGTAATGGAGCAGGTGGGGATAAAACTAATAGTGTGGTTATCTGTGCGTTCTCGGTTTTGTTAACTTTTATAAAATCTGAAATTATTTCAAAGAAATTTATTTAAAAAAGTGAAGTCTAGATTACTAAAGTTGTAACTGAAAAATGTTAGAAATTTTAGGTATTATAGTGATATATCCTTCATATATAATTTAAAATATGTTTTGGCTTTCAAATAAAAAAAAAATTGTTTAGTTACCATAGTTACCTTGTCCATTAGTCTGGGTTGTAGTTGGTGCACCTGCAGGAGCTGCAGGTGGTGGCTGTGCTTGCTGTTGATAATAATGAGCATAATAAGCAGCCCAAGCTGCTGAATTTGGATCCGTTCCTGCCTTAGCTAGAATTAATAAACAGAAGGTTAAAGGTTTATATCCAAAGTCCATCATTTCTTCACTCTCTCACACAGATGCAGCTTTCTGATAAACAGACCCCCAAATCAACAATAAAAAATAAATGGAAACTTTCAAATTTTCTAATATTTTTGTTAGCTTCTATTATAGAAACTGAGGCCCAGTGACTGACTTTCTAGGTTACATAATTAAGTGAGAAGCAAAACTGGGACATGAATTTGGATCCAATGCTCCAAATCCAATGCTTTCTAAAACTATCTGGTGCCCCTGTTTTTTTCTAGACCAGTTTAAATCAAATGCAACAGTTCTATGTGGAAAATGACTAAAGGAAAAGATTTCTAGGGGCTGATTTGTGCAAGAAGGAAACAATTATTTTAGAACTATGATTTATGACTTGTCCTGTTTTCCATGAGAAAATAAAAATCTCAGAAACAGATTAACCACATTTCATTCTATTTCACAGTAGCTTATGACAATAAACTTGATGTTACAACCCTAATTAACATTTTTTTCTTTAAAATCTTTAGGATGGTCAAAGTTTTTAAGCACAGTACACCATTCAACAACGTTCAATGATATGAATCTCCCAGCTTATCTTTCTATTCTAGTCTCATCTCTCCCTTTTGTTAATACCTCTGTGATACTCAAGTTCTAGCCACAACAAATTGCTTGTATTTTTCTGAAGTCATCATGCCCACAATTGGGCCTTTGGTTACAAGTTTCCACTGCACTTGGCTCACCTTCACTCACCCCTCATAAATCAACTGATATGGGAACAGTTTGAGACCTCATGGTTAGCCAACAGAAGTCCTCTCTTTGGTTCTCTTTTATAATAAATTAAAAAGTTATGTAATACTACAGGTATTTTTACTAGTTTGTATCTGCAAGAATATATTTCCTTAGCCAGAGTCTATATATATATATATATATATATATATATATATATATATATATATA
>JAJEJO010000140.1:450738-514950 GCA_020662805.1 Glaucomys volans
AAAGAAGAAGAAGAAAAAAGGAAAGGAAAGGATAAAGAGAATGTATGCATATGTGTATATGTACAATGGTACTATTTCATACAAACAGATAAGGAGGCCTTAAGAATGAAGATGTGTTACAATGTATGTAGGCAAATGGTGCCGGAGTGGTAGTTTATGGATGGCTGCAAGAAAGAGGATGAATTCTGAATAAAGCATGAAAGAATAATGACCAAGAGCTGTTTATGGATAAGTGAGGCATGAAAGCTTCAAAACAGAGTTGTCATACAATAAGATGACATGAATTAAAATAAAAAATCAACTTGGAGAGTTGGGCATGGTGGAACATGTCTGAAATCCCAGGAACTCAGCATTATAAAGCCAGCCTCAGCAACTTAGTGAGGCCTTGTCTCAAAAAATTAAAGGGCTAGAGATGTGCATCAGTAGTAAAGCACCCCTACCTCTGGGCTAATCCGCAGTATTTAAAAACAAAAAAAAAAAACCCCAAAACAAACAAACAAAAAAAACCTTGGAAATCAAGTTTTTTTGTTACCAGAGATTGAACCCTGGAACCAACCATTAAGTCACATCCCAACCCTCTTTATTTTTTGAGACAGGGTCTCACTAAAATGTTTAGTGCCTCTTGCTAAGTTGAGGCTGGCCTCAAACTTAAAACCCTCCTGCCCCAGTTTCCCATGTCACTTGGATTACAGGCCACCACTCCTGGCAAGAATTGTGTTTTTTAATGATTCAAAGTGAGAGGTATCTGGGACTGGGCATGTAGCTCACTGACAGCACATGCTTAGCATGTGTGAGGTACTAGGTACAATTCCTAACACAAGAAAAAATACAATAAAATAAATCTGGAAGTACCTAAGTTTATTCAAGTAGAGATACGAGATGAACAGCTAGATTTAGTCTAATTTAGGAAAGAGATTCAGGCTGAAAATGCTTCAAGTATGAAAAACTCATGGCATATAAATTCATTTATCACATGGATTTAAAAAAAATTTTTTTTAGTTGTCAATGGATCTTTTTAAAATTTATTCATTTATAGGGTGCTGAGGATCAAACCCAGGGCCTCACACATGCCTGACAAGTGCTCTACCATTGAGCCATAACTCCAATCCCTATTACATGGAATTGACAAATTAAGTGAAGTCATTTATTCATTGAGTATGCATTGATATATTGTATGAGGATTAAATTTTGGGGCATTTCCATGTTTCAAGGCCTAGAAGTTAAAGCAAAACTGTTAAGAAAGGCCAGTCAGATAAGTTGGTGTCTCAAAATCAAATAAAATAGTATTTCAAGGAGGTCCATTGTGTCAAACACTGCTGACAGGCTGAAGGATGTGGTGGTAGACTGAAAGGCTGAAAAAAAAATTTCAGCAGAATGGCTGGAACGAATGAGTTCAAGAGAAAATGAAAATGGGTAGATGATAAGCTAAGTATAGCAACTCTTTGAAGGAACTTTGCTGGACAGATAAATACAACGTGGGCTTCAAAGATATTTTTGCTAAGATGGAGAGATTTTCAAACATGTTTATATGATAATAGAAATTATCTTAAAAAAAGTACTAATGCAGAAGAAAGTTGAACTGCAGGGATAATATTCTATTTAAGTATGAAGAGTCAGCCTTAGGAAAATGAACATAAAGGCAAGCAATATCTGAGTACTGTGCATATAGAGTAGAAATGAAGGTTGGAAGTTGAAGTGGTAAAATGAGGTAGAAAACTTTCTCATGGTTTTTTTTCTATGTTCTTGTGAAATCAGCTTCAGTGGGAATGAAGGGGTTAGATGCTGAAGACTTGGGAACTGACAGTTTCAAAGAGCCTTGAACAACAAGAGTGAAAGAATGAATGGAACAAGGGAAATCTACTTGAGCTTAATGGTTATGAGTATTATTTAACACCAGTCAGGTGTTATATATTTTGATCCAGGCCCCAAAGTAGAGACTAGAGTAGATACAAAATTGGTTTTAGTCACTCTTTGTGTTCCATGGCTCAGTGAGTAAACCCTACTCAAGAAAGACATGAGGTACAAACTTTGAAAATTTAAATTTCAGGGAAAGGGACAGGAAGACAAGGGTGTTGAAGCAGTAATAAAGAGCAATGACAAAGTTCAGAGTCTTCAGGTTATTACTATAAGTAGACTTTTAAGATTTTCATACTTACTGCACAGATTCAGGTGTTCCAGTTAACATACAAGACCTTTCTGGAAGACCACCACTATCTAAAAATCAAAGAAAATTTTAGGTCAAGAAAATACTAACAAGTTACATCATTATAACTTAGCAACTTAAAAAAATAATACACTTTTCCTAGTAACTTTGAAAATACCAAGAGAATAACATTACCAGGAGCTATCTGTATTTTGCATCCAGATTCCTGTTGTATGCGTGAGATCTGTTCACCTCCTCGGCCAATTACTAGTTAAAAAAAAAAAAAAAAAAAAAAAAAAGAAAATTATTTGCTGAAGATTACAAACTATGCTTTAAGCTTTCAAAACTTTATATATTAAGTTACTTACTAAATCCAACCATTCCATCTGGAACTTTGTATTCTTCTGTCATTACAGATCTGCTAAGAAATAAGAGTTAACTAAAAATTTCCTTCAAAAAAAGATAATTTACTTATATATATAAAAGGTAATCTATAAAAACAAGTCTAATGCTTCCTAATGGCTTAAAGTAAGGTTCCAAGCACATATTTTTTGGCCAAAATATGGTCTTATTCTTTGTTTAGTTAAATTAAAAAATCTTAAGTATGATACTTAAGTGAGGAAGAGATGGTGAACTGACAGTCTAAAGGCACTGCAAAGGAGTTAGACAGTTCAGGAAATGTCATCTTATTTTAATTCACCTTAGGTCTTCTAAACTGTAACCAATTCCACCTGTTTTCTCAAATCTCAAATGAATCTCTCTCAAACATAAAACAAAACAAAACCCACCCTTTTATTATCTTCCCAATGTAGGGAAAAGAACCACATATGCAGAAAAAATGCTGAAATATTCATTAGACATTAACTTGTATTTGTACATATAGTTCAACTCACACTTGCAAAGTACTTTTTTTTAAATTTTTTTTTAAATTTTATTGACTTATTGATTCATTGAACACAAATGGAGTACAGCTCTTGTTTCACTGGTTGTACACAAAGTAGAGTCACACCATCTGTGTGTTCATGCATGTACACAGGGCAATGGTATCTGTCACAATTTCTGTTATTATTTTTACACCCCCTTGCAAAGTACTTTTAAAAAAATTTTTGACTATACCTTTGTTGCTGATGCATTGGTGGTAACTGTGTTCCAAAAGCTACCAAAAAATTAAATAAAAATTCAAAATTTAATTTTACTTATATATTTAACAACAATCAAATCAGACATTTTAAACTTTCCTGATGCAAAAACATTCTGGAGAGAATAAAATTTTATGATTTAAATCAACATTAACATTGATGAGAAAATCAGTCAAAGGGCAAATATATTAGTAAAAACCACAAAACTTTCCTCATTCAAGTGATACAAGCATAGATTAAGAAACAGAATAGTTAAATAAAATGAGTATTTTTAATAACCTAGCTATATATATATATTCCTAGCCACAAACACTGCTAAAAGGAATAAAATATAAAGGAAAGAAAGGTATATATTTACAAGGGAATTCAGGCTTCACGTTCTAAAAGACCAACTAACTTCAAAAATACCCACTAAAAATAGGAACAAGTCCTCAATATTAAAATTCAGGTACTTCTAACCCAGCTTAAAATAAGTACTTACAGTCATTCTGAGGAGCAACTTTCTTAGCATCTGGTTGATCTGTAAAATTAAGAGTCTTTTAATTTTTGCCAGTAAGGACAAAGCTACCCCGTCAAGAATAAACATTGTTATAAAAATTTATTTAAAATCTGGTAGAATGGTTTATTACTTGAACCAAAATTGCCAACTCAACCTACTCCCAATAATCTAAAAAGAAACTACAGTCTTTCATTATCTTTGTGTTTAAAAAAATGCACAGACATTAAAAAAAATCTTTCATTATATCAAATCACTGACTTTAATGTATGTTAAAACACTTTAGAATGATACAAGACAAGTATCTCCATTACTAGCAAAATATCATGTGCTAAAGGCTAATGATGCTTCCACTGTAGGAACTGAAGACTGGGTGGGGGGAGGAAGAACTATCAAAATGTAAAAATCTGACTTATCTAAAGTTGAGTGCATTTGACAGTGACCACAAAACTAGATTCAAAAAAGAAAAAAAACAAAAAAACAAAAAAACACATACAAGGCAATCTCAATCTAAACTGTTTTATTATCTCTAAAGAAAACATTTCGCTGTGTAAAACTTCAGAACGCAAAGCAACTACATGACTACCTTTATCTAAATCCTTAGAGATGAATACAAATGCATACCTTACAATAGACAACCTACAGCTGATTGAACTGTATTCTCCTCCCCCCTTCAAACTTAAAATGATTAAACATAAAATAAAGACTGTTGTGCAGCAAAAATTCAGACACAATCCAAAAGATATTTGTGTCCACTTAGGAATTCACTGGTTTATTTCACGTTTACATACTAAACACAGGTAATAAATAAAAATTCCTGCCTTTAAAAGGAGAGGGCATTCCCTCCCAGTGTGTTGTACTGCTCGGACTTGTCCAAGAGCCATCTACACATAAAATAAAAAGAATACATTACATACAACATCTGAAGCATCATTAGCTCATTTTTTAAATATTAAAAACCTCACTATAAATATGAAAGACACTTAAATAAGAGGAAACCAAGTACTCCTGATCAAAAGTTACAAATACATTCAATAGGCTCGGTCAGAATCCTCCTTTAGGAAAAGGAAAGGAAAAAAAAAAAAAAGAAAAGAAAAAGAAAAAGGGCCAAAGAAAGTGTATCAAAATTTATACATCAAACCTAAAACAAAAAATTATGTGCAGACTTCTAAGTTCAGAAGCTTCATCAATTATTTTTTAAAAATAGAAAGCACTGTAAATCCACTATTTTAATCCACATTTAAATTAAGCCTGAAACACAAAATAACATAAAAATGGTTTAACCTGCAACAAAACACTGGAGTAGCAAACTACAGCAACCTTAACCTGCAAAATGAAACCCGAAATAGTATAATAATGAAAATACAGCATATAAAAATTCATTCACATATGAGAAAAAACAGTAAAGTGTTTCCTAAACTATTTATAATTTTGTTTTCAGTATTAACAAGAAGTCTGTGCAAATTGTCAATCTGGCACAATCCTAAGAGGGAAAATCAACTTGTTTTCTACTAAGACAAAACTTTCTGGTTGACTCAAATTATACCTACCTTGTCTAGGTCTGCCTTCCCCCATTTCCTTTTGAAGCTAATATAAACCTTGCAATTTTAAGAACCATATTACAAGAAAAGCAACTCAAAATAATATTGAAAAATATTGAAAATAACTTCAACTAAATGCTCTCTAAAACACTTAAAAATTGCTTATGGCTATAACTTACCTCCATCTTCTAAAGGTCTTTTTTGTCCCCCATAACCATAGTCATTTGAATTTAATGATGTACCGGCATCACCCCCAATTTTTGCTGCAATCTTAAAAAACAAAAACACACCATCACCAAGGACAGCAACACAAACTAATATATACTATTCAGCATCACAAATGAAAATTCACTTGATACAAAATCAAACTAAAACTAGTTCAATTTGTAACGATTATTAATAGTTCATAGAGTTAACAAACATGGTCTGAAATGAAGCTTTTAATACACCCACATAAGAATTATCAAAATAGCTGAAATTAGTTATCTTTAGAAGAAAACTAGTTTTGAAGAAAATCTGGATCCTAATGCTATCCTATCATTTTCATAGCTTTCTCCCATAACTTTTCAAAAGATGTTTGTGATCACAAAGCATGTGACTACTTCTAAGACTCCAGTACTATGGTGTTTAATTAAATAGTTACTAGCCACATGTGGTTACTGGGTACTTAAATTGTGGCCAGTCCAAATTGACAAGCTCTTTAGGTGTAAAATATGCACTTGGATACTGAAAAATTGCAACCAATATGAAGAATATAAAGCATCCAAAAAGTTTATATTAAACACACATTGAAAGGATAATGTTCTGTGTATGCTTAGTCAAATATGGAGTTTGCATTATATTTCCACTGTTCTAAGAACACATGCAGGAGCCTGGGAGCTCTAGTTCTATAGAACTGTAGTTCTGTTTAAAAGTCACTTTCCTAAGCTGGGCTGGTGGCTCAGCGGTAGTGTGGTTGCCTAAGCATGCTTCATGAGGCATGTGAGGTTTTATCCTCGGCACCACATAAAAATAAAGGTATTGGTGTGCACCTACAATTAAAAAACACATATATTTAAAAAAAAGTCACTTTCTTTCCGATGGTGCACACCTGTAATGCCAGTGGCTCAGAAGGCTAAGGAAGGAGGATCTCAAGTTCAAAGCCAGCCTCAGCTACTTAGCCAGACCCTGTCTCAAAATAAAAATGGCTAGGGGATGTGGCCCAGTGCCACAATCCCTGGTGCCAAAAACAAACAAACAAACAAAAACCAAAACCAAAACCACTTTCCTCTTAAATGATCTATCGTTAATTTTAAGAGTGGGGCAGCCATCGGTGTGTGCCTGTAATCCCTCAACTCAGGAGGTCGAGGTAGGAGGATCACAAACTCAAGGCAATTTAGTGAGATCCTATCTCAAAATAAAAGGGCTGGGGTAGAGTGCTTGTCTAACATGTGCAAGGCCTTAGGGTTAATCCCCAGTACCCTCTGCCACACACAAAGACTGGGACAGCATATGTGGTGGTGCATGCTATAATCACTGATACTCAGAAGGCTGAGGCAGGAGGATTACAAATTTGAGGCCAGTCCAGGCAATTTAGCAAGATCCTATCTGAAAAAAACCCATAAAACCAAAACCACCAACAGTAAAACACCACAGAAAAGGCTGGGGATTTAGCTCAGTGGTAGAGTATTTGAATAGCATGGAGGTCTTGGGTCTAAACCCCAGTACTGCCAAAAACAAAAAACAAAAAACAACAACAAAAAAACAAAAAAGGGGTGGTGGTGGCGGCGGCGGCCGGGAGCAGAGTTGGGAAAATAATTATATTTGACTAAATAAACACCATACAAGTATGAGCTTGGAGTCACAAGCAGAGCACAGATTTATTGCATTTTTCTATGAAAAGGGAAATGGAACTGTTTTTACCAGCAAAGGTCAAACTTTACAATACCAGGTATTATATTCATTATCAAAGATGTGTGATGGACTTAGGAGGGTTTATTATATCATTTAACTTTGAGTATGTCTGAAATTATCCATGTTAAAAAATATTAAAGAAAATCAATTTTGGTGACTGAAATTCCCAAGAGCTCCTGATGTAGGACTAAAAGAACTAATCCAACTGCTTCACATTTGGGTACAATCAGGACAGTGGAGAGGTTAAGAGTATATTCAAGGACCTGGTGTTTTAAATCAAATATGGATTACTTAAAGCCAGTAGGTGTCATACCCCACCTAATAACTCTATTTCCAGTTTCCTAGATTTCCCTTTTCCTCATCTGTAAATGCAAATAATTTAATCTTATTTCCTTCCTCAAAGTTTCCCTAATCACACTTGAACTCTTAGGTCTCAAAACATTAAAATGTTCTTTAAGAACTTAACTGGGATTTTCAAAAGTTCTGAATTTGTAAAGCCACAATCCTTGAACTTCAAGGAACTTCCACACAGAGAAAGGATACTTATTTATACCTTATTTACTGAATAGTTCTAATCAATTCCACAATTATCCACATGAAAGTGAAAGTTGATACTTAGTTCACTCAAAAGAACGAGTAATATCTCAAAAATTGTGCTGGGGTTGTGACTCAGTGGTAGTGTGCTAGCCTAGCACAGTGAGGCCCTGAGTGTGATCATTAGCACCACATAATAAAATAAAATAAAGGTATTGTGTCCATGTGCAACTAAAAAATATATTTTTTAAAAAAATTCTCAAAAATTGACAACAGATACAAAGACATTAGAGATTTTAGTATAAAGATTAACAGATTTGATCAAGTACATTTTCTAGGTTACTACAAAGGTTAATTTAAAATAAATAATTCCTAAAAACCAACTTCTTGATATACCTGTTATGTTTGGATATGAGGTGTCCCCCAAAAGCTCACTTGGTGAGACAATGCAAGAAGGTTCAGAGGAGAAATGATCTGGTTGTAAAACTCTTTACCCAATCAGTGATTTAATCCCCTGACAGGGATTAAAGTGGTAACTGAAGTGGTAGGGTGTGGCTGGGGGAGACTGGAATTGAAGCATGGTTTGGGGGTACATATTTTGTATCTGGAAAGTGCAGACTCTCTATGCTTCCTGATGATGCGAGGTGCTTCCTTCTACCACACCCTTCTGCCATGATGTTCTGCCTCATCTCCAGCCCCAAGGAATCGAGGGAGTCTTAGATGGACTAAGACCTCTGAAACTGTGAGTCCTCAAACAAACTATTTCTCCTCTATAACTGTGCTGGTCAGATCCTTTTAGTCTCAGCAGCGAAACAGCTAACTAAAACAATACTCAAGCAGCCAGACGTGGTGGCACATGCCTGTAATCGCAGCACTTGGGAGGCTGAGGGGGATCGAAAATTCAAAGCCAGCCTCAGCAACTTAGCGAGGCCCTAAGCAACTCAGTGAGACCCTGTCTCTAAATAAAATACAAAATAGGGCTGGGGATGTGGCTCAGTGGTGGAGTGCCCCTGGGTTCTATCTCCAGTACCAATAAACAAACAAACAAACAAACAAACAAACATACAATAAACAAACAGAAGACCAGCAGTGTAAAGGGGAACAGTGGGGGGGGGGGAAGCAGAGGAGGGAAGGGAAAGTGGAAGCATAAGGGACTGAAATGCAACAAATTAGATTCCATGCCTATATGAATGTCACAATGAACTCCACTATTATATATGACTATAATGCACTAATAAAAACATTAACTAATACACATTTTCTATCTGGACCACACTCTACTTCATGAATGAGTAAATAGTTTTCTGTGCTTTCATATGTATATGTATATTTTGAGCATTTCTCATCTTCTTCGTTGGCCCTCCCTCAAATCCAGGAATTTTGAAGTCGATGGAAAACGCAATGGATTCGTCAGCCATACCACTTGATTTTAGTTTTTTTTTAAAAGCCAATTCTCAGAAGACAAGTAAACTATCTAAATACCAATTTTCAGTCCACCACATGCCTCTCACCTCTCTTATGCTTTCGGGTGGAACTATGGGTCTGATTCTACTTCTTCCTATAACTTTGTGTCCTTACCAAATTTTCTTAAGCACTCTGTGCTTCATTTACCACATCTGCATATAATGAAATGGTAAAATAGTCTCTACACCTACATTGTGGGATGACTGCAAAAATTAAATGAATCAGGACACATTGAGCTCAGAGCCTAATATGTAACAGAGCCTTAACAAACTGCTAGTTATTAAGACAAATCAGTATATTTATGATTCAAATTTAAAGCATGGTCCACAAATGTTTGATTTTAAAAATGCACCTGGATCACACATAGTTGCATTCTACTTGTGAAAAACATGCCTGGAAGACTAACAAGGCATACAACCTCTGTAGCCCTAGGATGTGACACAGCCAATAACATGCATTGTTAAAGAACATTATTATTGTCAAAACATCATTTGATAATAACTTTTAATTCATTGATCTGATTCAGTAAGTACCAAGTACCAACTATGGGCAAGGTCTTGATGGAGTTCATGGTCATACACCTGAAATGTGGAGAGATATGGACACCAGCAGTATTATACCACCATTTCCTTCTTACCACAATCAAGCTTGTTAGCAACCCAAAGTCTATCAATACCTGGATTTATCTGTATTTTTCTCACCTCTTTTCACTTGCCTTGCCCCACTCAATATTATGCTCCAGTAACTTCACTCTTGGGGTTCAGGCCATTTCCAAAATTCTCATACCTTTGCACATGCTGCTTTTCTCTATTGGCCAATTCATTCTCCAATGCCTTGAATAACACCCATTAGGCAGTTAGATACCCTTTCCTGGTATCCTGTAGTTTCTGACTCAGCAGAAATGCTTTATTAAAACAAACTGAAGAATTAAGTGTCCATATTTTGTCTACACTCTTATTAATGAAAGTATTAAATCTGGCAATTCTATTGTTTGCATTTGGTTCTTTGACTATATCACAGCTTCCTAAAAAGTGAGAACCCAATTCATATGTTAAAATAATTTCCAGTATCTGGCTGGAAATGTAGTTCAGAGGTGGGGCCCTTGCCCAGCATGTGTGAGGTCCCAGGTTCCATCCCCAGCATCAAGTGCAAAAAACCAAAACCAAAAACCCTACA
This sequence comes from Glaucomys volans, assembly GCA_020662805.1. Lineage (NCBI taxonomy): Eukaryota > Metazoa > Chordata > Mammalia > Rodentia > Sciuridae > Glaucomys > Glaucomys volans. The sequence goes on from JAJEJO010000140.1 coordinate 461,125, forward strand.
TCTTTGAACAGTGTGGTACAAAATGCTAGTTCAATAAAGACTGGTAAGTCTTCCAACCTAATCTAATTTAAAACCTGCTAACAGAGTTGGTGCATGCTACATGAATGTTTCAACTGTTTTAAAGAATGTTCAGAAGTTTTAAAAATGTACAACTAGTACTAATGATGAGCTTTTGTTGATTACCCCCAATAGTTTGGTTAATAATCAACAGGTACATTTTAATGTGTTCACTAAAGATTTTGATTTTGGGGGGGCTGGGAGAGTACTGGGGACTGAACTCCGGGACAGTCGGCCACTGAGCCACAACCCCAGACCTATTTTGTATTTTATTACAGGGTCTCAATGAGTTGCTTAACGCCTCGCTTTTGCTGTGGCTGGCTTTGAACTTGGGATCCTCCTGACTCAGCCTTCCGAGAAGATTTTGATTTCTGACTCAATACTACGGGTGGGTAAAGTTAAGGAAGTGAACTTCTAATACAATCTAAACTGGTTTTCACTTACCGTTGGCTTGACACTACTCTAAAATGTCTAGCACCTACTACATAACTCAAGTTTAAGATTACAGACTAGAGCATACCAACATCACATATTTTAAAGTATAAGGTTATCAAGGGACATCTGAAAAAGCAACGTTCAAGTTAAGAAATCTTCCAGGTTCCAGGAGCACATAAACCATTTTTTAAAACGGCTTTACCCTGGGAAATAAGTGCCTTCAGGGCAAATGTACGCACCTACGTAATACGAAGAGGTCTGGTCAATTTACGACTCTGAACGGAGAGGCAGATTCAAATTGAAACCTCGGGTGTAATGGGCCTGAGGCCATTTTGAGATAGGAGGAAGGACTCACACACAAATCCCGCCCAAAGGAAGGGTACTTTCTTGAATCTCTTCCTCGTAGATGTGAAGGTGAATGTTACCGAAAGCTGCTTTAATTGTGAGACAGCGCAAAGGAGCTAGACGCTGAAAGGACTGCTTTAGTGACAAATTCCTTCCCTTACTACGTGGGACTCCTGTAGACGGACTCTACCCCTTCCCAAACTAATTACCAGAACCTTCCATCCTATTGTGTAAAAACTACGCGCGCTTCGTACCATGGAAAAAGACATTTATTCTGAGGAAAAGGAGAGGCTGAGCTAACTTGTTGGGGAAGTGGTAGTACTGCACAACTAGGCGAGACTTGATGCCATCTGAGTACCATGCGTTGGGGTTCCAACGCTAAGAACACAAAACTTGAGTTCTGGTCTCCAGTCGCTATTATCAACTTAGGGAAACGTGAATCTTCTCACATTTCGGCCCGGAAGCGCACCTCTTTCCTCTTCCACACGCTGGAAGAGATAGCGGCCTACACAGCCAGCGGGCCAATTACCGTGGGCTTTCGGGAACCCGCCGCGCGATCCACACTTACCTGCCGGGCTCTCTGCAGCGCATCTTTGAAAGCATCGTTAACTCCTCCACCACCACCGCCACCACCACCACCACCAGCTGACCCAGAGGAGGGTGGAGGCACTGTTGAATAGTCTGCCATGACTACACTACAAGAGCCGCTGCCACTTCTTCACAGAGACCTCCTCTCAGCTAACTGCTAAGAAAGAAAGAAAATGGCGGCCGTCGAGGTTCTATCACATTCTTGCGCGACCATCGTGCCGTAAAGGGGCGGAGACTGAAAAATGGAAATCCCGCGATGTTTCTGAGGCGACGTGCGGCTGTGGGGGTGGGGCTGAGAAAGAGAGGCAGAGAACGTCGCGAGAACTGGGGTTAAGGTTTCGCGAGAATATGGTTTATCTTGGCGCCTCCTTTCCGCGCGTTGTTGGGGTGAGGCTGGGTAAATGTTATTTCGGGTTGGTGGGTACGACTGGTGCGGCGACAGCTCTTGGGTTTGGGTTGTAGAACGCCTGAAGAAAAAGGAGTAATTGTTGCTTACCTGCCGCTGCCTCAGGAAGGTAGTGAGGAAAAATTTTTCGCCGAGGGTTAGTCTGTATCCGTGAGGAAGGGCTTGACGCCGAGGGGCGTGACGGCAACGCAACAGTGTCTAGAGAGCACTGCGGCCCGGAGAGCGCCTGAGAGAAGCGCGCCCGGGACGCCGTGCAGCTATGCTTTTGAAAACTCCTGCCTGGCTTAGTGGAAACCCAGCATGATTTTCAGGGTATTAAAGCGCCCCTGTATTTACTTTTAGACTGTCAAGATTTTGGAGTTTTGTCACAGCTGGGGATGAATTGAGGTTGGAAGTCTATTACTTATCGAACTGATTTCCATATTTTTAACCTAACGTGGATGAACAGGCTGACAATGACTGCCCTTTATTCTTTGAAAACGCGATTATTCATAAATTTCTGTGTTCATCAAAATTGATAACATAGTGGTGTGTCCCTGACGAGTTTTATTGAGGTCCTTATAATTAACATCCGTTTCTTGCCCAGAAATGATTTGTGGCTTTTGAGATGTTTTTTTTCCCATTCTTCTGTTTGTACTCCGATGTAAGGTCATGTTCTGATTGTCATCCCTGTACTAGCTGATTTTTTTTTTTCTTTTTTGGTGTGGTAATTTCTAGTAATCTAATTCCCAAATAATTTCAGACATTTTTTCAGAACTTAGCGAGCATAGTTTATGTAGTCTACGTTAATAGTACTAGTAGTTCCAGGGACGAATTAGGGTGTTTTATAAGTCATTCTGTTTGTACTTGAATATATCACAATGTTTTTTATTCTTTTTCCACAATTGTTTCCATTTAGTTAACAAAATGAGGTAAAATGAACTTTTCCAACTTTGTGACATTTTTGTCTTCTGTGAATTAATCTAAAAAAAAAATCCGTGTTTACCTTTCCCCTTGCTGGTCTTAAGAGAGAGAAATGTATACTGCAGTCTTTGGGAAACCTAAAAGCAAATGTGTCCATTGTTCAAAGCCCAAAATAAGTCAGTTAACTGAAGTTATGTTAGTAGGTATGAATGGACCATGATTTTCTTCTAGTCACCTTTTCCCATCCTATTCATCAGTAGCTCTGATCATCCTTTACAATAATCATAGCTTTCCTTTAAATTTTATTGGGGCTGAGCAAGGTGGTGCAGGCCTATAATCCCAGCCAGTGGGGAGGCTGAAACAGGAGGATCTCCATGTGGAGGCCAGCTCAGCAACTTTATTGAGATCCTGTCTCACAATAAAAAATAAAAAGGTGTGGGACATAGCTCAGTGGGAAAAAGCTGGTGGTTCAATCCCTAATGCCAAAATAAGATTTTGTTTTTAAGTGGAAATTGTATTTGGGAAAGCAGTAAATGTATTGTACCTACGGTATATAGACAAACTATAAAAGCAGTGTTGGGTGGTATTGCTAAATTAAAACTTCATATTTTTAGTTGTCTACAACAAATGTATTTATTAATCAGTAATAGATTTTTTTCATATTTTATTAGTTGGATACCAGTCAGACCTTCTGGTCAACATAATTTATGAGTTATATAATTTACCCCTCAAGCAACCTTTATTTCATGTATACTTCAGTTTTCTTTAGACATTGAAAGTAAGGACAGATCCTGATCCCCCCCCTTCTGCGCTCGCACCTCTCTCTCCCTCTCCCTCTCCCTCTCCCTCTCCCTCTCTCTCTCCCTTTCTCCCTTTCCCTCTCCCTCTCCCTCTCCCTCTCCCTCTCCCTCTCCCTCTCCTCTCCACACACACACAATGCATTTATGTAATTTTTTTTTGGTAGAGGTATGGATATGCTAGAATGGGAACAAGCTGAAATCAGTCAAGACCAGGATTTCTCAACCTCAGCACTGTTGACATTTTAGACCAGATAAATCTTTGTTTTGCTATACTATTCTGCATTCAAGTATGTTCAGCGGCTTCCTTGTCTTCTGTCTATAGATGCCACTAGCACAACTTTGATCCATCACCAGTTGTGACAGCCCAAAGTAGATACATTGCATATGTGCTTTGGGCAAAATTACCCCTCATAGATAAGTATCAATGGTTTCTGTCCCTGTCTCTTATCCACATCTATCCAAGAAGACCCTGTTGACTATAATGCCAATGCCTATTCTAAATTCCATTACTTTCACTCTTACTGTTCACACCCTAACCCAAGTTACCATTACTTCATTTCTGGATGGTTAAGCAGCATTCTAGTTGATTTCTCTGCTTCTGCTCTTACATCTCTTCACTTTTTGAGAAATTATGAAATTTGGTAAAGAAATGTATATAATACATAAGGTTTCAAAAGTAACAAACACCCATGCACCCACTCTGTGGGAGTATTATCCAAGGAGTAAACCATTATCAGTATTTTTGAAGTTTGAGAGGCACCTCTACCTGATGATATTACAATTCATTCCTCATATAGAAGGTTAATATTTTTTTTTAGAAAACAAATCAGATCTCACCTATATATTTCCAATTGCATTTTAAATCCTATTCCTAAAATGGCCTGAGGGCTCACATAATCATGCCACTGTGTCTAAAACTGACTCCACTCCACACTGTTTGTCTACTTTGTTGTTCAGGATCTTCCATAAAACCTTACACTTAGTTTTTCCTTTGCCAGTATGCACTTATAGACCTTCACATGTATGACTTGTCTTCCTCATTCAGGCCTCAGTGCAGATGTTGCTGATCTTGCCATTCTGCAGTTACTGTCTGCTACCATGTTCTCTTTATGGCATTTATCTGAAATTATCTTAAGTTTTATGTGTTTACTTTTGTTTACTTTTTTTATACCTCTCTTTCATTAAAACAAATTTCTGGAGAGCAGGAATTTTGTCTCTACCATTGATCAGTCCCTAGTGCATAGTTTTGGCACTTTATTTGTTGAATGAATGAATGTTGAAAAATAACTGCTTTTCCATTTTAGGTGTTCCCCCCACTCCCCCTTGGTACCACTCAGTGGTTGAGTGCCCCTGGACACTACATCAGGGCGTTACCACTGAGCTACATCTCCAGTCCTATTTATTTTTTACTTTGAAACGAGATCTTACGTTTCTGAGACTGGCCATGAATTTGTGATTCTCCTCCCTCAGCATCCCAAGTCACTCGGGTTATAGGCATGAACCACTGTGCCAGTTTGCTAGTGATTTTCCTAAGCTAAATGTGTTAGTTTTGAGTTCATATATTCTTCTCAAAGCTATTTGTACCATGCTATTTCTTCTAGCTTAATTTTATTAAAACTGATTAAATGTTCTTGACTAAGTTTATTCCCTTTTGCAGTATAAATCCTCTTAAAAATGGGCATATCAAAAACAAAATTAAAAACAAGAAGAAAAAAATTAACCTATCATGGACCTATCAAAGTTAATGATCTAAAATTGGTTTATTGTGCTTTGAGAGAATTAGTTGAATGTTCAGCTGAATTATGTCTCATAGTCACAGTCTTATCAAGGAAATTTTAGAATCAATTATAAACTTCTGATAGGTACTCCATATTTTATCCTCAGGATGAAAGAAAAGTCAGTAATTCTGAACTTACAAATATCTAATACCATGTCAATTGCCAAATAATAGGGTAAAAGGGTAAATAAAAGTTGGATTATTAAATGTACTAGAAAGTTTCTTCCTTTTACTTCCTGATTTATTGCTTACCAATTGATTCATTCTTAGTATAGTTTTTCATTTGGAGCTCTTAAGACTGAAGTATTGACAGATTGTTATTTATAGCTAATAGAGAAAAATAACCTCTTATGGTTTTTGAACAGGCATTTTAGAATGGCAAAATTGTCTAGCTTTCCTGCCTTACTTTATATCCATATATATTTGACAGGTTTTAGCCAGAAGGCTCTTATAAATTTATACGCTTATGTTATACTCTGTCATTGAAACCAACTCTGTTTTTCCAGTATACAGTCCCAACAGATGCAGGTTAAATGTGAGAATTGCAGCCACTTTAAAGTGATGGTCCAGGATGTTGTTCAGGTATTTCATTAGGTGGGTAATTAACCTTTGTGACTTTTATCTCCATTCTGTTTGAGTTTCTAGGATTTCTCTTTAGACTAAGATATGAATGGAAGCAGGAGATATTTTGCATTTTAAAAGACAAAGTTATTAACACAAATGTAACTTTGGAACTTTGCAGGGAATAGAAGTTTGACCAATGTCTGAAACTGGAGGCAGCCCAATGTTGTGGAAAAGATTCTGGATTTGGTCCCAGAGGATCTAGAATCAAGTGTATGCCCTTTGGTAAGTCTCAAGTTCTTTCTTTCGCTGACATAACATTAAAAGAGGGCAATTTAATCTGTTATTTAAAAGTAACCAACAGTAAAACAATAAAATTTTTGTACTTTTACACAGTGATTTCTGTTTGCCTTTGAGAAATTGTTAGCCAGACTGAGTGATATATACCTGTAATCTCAGTGATTTGGGAGGCTGAGAAAGGAAGATCAAAAGATGGAGACCAGCCTTAGCAACTTAGGGATAGACCCTGTGTCAAAATAAAAATTAAAAAAAAGGATGGGAATGTATGTCAGTGGTAAAGTGCCTCTGGGTTAAATCCACAGTATTAAAAAAGAAAAGAAAAGAAAATGAAATTATTATAGCATCATTTCACCCTGAGTTCCCAGAAATTTCTTTTCTGATTTGAATGTCAAATTTGAGTGTCCTGATTGAAGAGCTTTTAGAGGACTGAAGAGTACTATAATATTGCTCATGACCATTGACTTACGCTAGAGCTAGCTGTTTAACATGTTTATTGTTCCCACCTATTCATAACTGTGGAGCCCCTGAGCCTTTGTGCATCTTTTTATTTATAAGGATCTGACCTCTGACTTCTATTTTACTGTTGTATGATAATTCCCAATTTTTTCCAAAAAGCTTGTCCTAAACTCTAAATTAGGGATTTCTATTCATTCTTATGTGCCATAGCATGGTAATTTACCATTATATTATTTACTGTTTATTTGTAATTCCCACTTGGATATAATGTCTTGAGATAGTAATTAGCTGTGTCTGTCTTTGTGATCAATGTGCATAGCACACCAAAACACTGATAGTAATATCTAATACCATGTAATGGACACTGTGCTAAGTTCTTTAAATGGATTCATTTATTTGTTCTCATAAAAGGCTTTATGAGATAGAGGCTGTTAATATCTCCCATTTTGCTGAGGTTTAGTTATTGCCCAGAGTCACATATTAGTGTAAGAGCTGTAAGCTGCAATTTGAATGTGGTGGCCTGACTTGAAAGAAAGGAATTGTCTGTATAAAGATGGGTGAGATAATGAAAGTCTTTGTAATTTCTAGGATATGGTTCATGACTTAGCATTTTTTTTTGAATTTTTAAAATATTTGCGTTTGTTTTTAATCAAGACTTAGACCAAAATTCTTCATTAGAAGGCAGCTCTTTACATGGAAAAAATAATGGATTTAATTTACAAAATTTAAAGAACTCATGTTACATGATATAGTCTTGTGTTTTCTACTGTTAGATTGGAGGGGTTAGTAATATGCCTTATTAAAGTATATAAAACTATATGGTATGTTTCTATACATGCCTTCATATGTTGTCTGCCCTCTGTGGGTTTTGCATTTGTGAATTCAGTGAACCACAGATCAAAAATAATCAGAAAAAAAAAATTTTGTCTCTGCAGAACATACACAGACTTTTTTCCTTGTCATTATTCCCTGAACAATACAATACTGCAACTATTTACATAGCATTCACAATGTGTTAGGTACTATAAATAATCCAGAGATGACTTAAAATATATACATGAGGGGACTGGGTATATATAGCTCAGTGGTAGAGCACATACCCAAATCTATATCGACATACAGGGGGATGTATATAGGTTATATGCAAATACTATATTCCATTTTATGTGAAGGTCTTGAATGTCTTTGAATTTTAGTATCTGAGGGTGATCTTGTAACCAATCCCCCTCAGATATATATATTTGATAATGAGTGATGATTAGTGTTATTTTTCAGATATATTATTTAGGGATTGATCTGTTTGTAGTCTATTATAAGTCTTTTCAAGGCAAGGATCAGATTGATTTTTTTTTCCATGTTACAGCATCAATAATAGTGTTTGTACTATTTTTCTGCATATCAGATTTCTTTAGAAATATTCCAACTTCTTCTTGAGAATTCTGAGTAAAATTCTTTGTAGTTTATCTTTTAGAACTGTTAATGCTTGAAACAACGGTCCTTTGTGAAAACATGACACATTTTCTCTTCTTGGGACCTTTTTAGTAAAGGTAGAAGGAATATCTAGTGGGTGGCCAAAATGTCATTTCCAACTTTATAGTGTTTTTCAAGTCTAATGAAAGAAAGAAACTCCTTACTGTATCATACAAAAAGTCCTTTTTGAATATATATAGTGTTTTCTTTGGCCAGCTACACATAGCTGTTGGTAGGATCTGTCCTTTAACCAAGATCGTAGGAGCTACAGCACCTTATCATTATGTAGAAAATTGAAAAGTTCAGAGCTTTCTGCCTTTACTGGTAGGACATAACACTCTTAGCTTCCCATTACTTAGTGTTATAATGCTAAATTGAAAATTTGGGACCCCTCAGAGCATCTGTCTCAAAAACTGGGTTTAACACCCAGTTCTTGAATAATTTTAGCCAAATTGTATACAATGCTATTCAATAATTTATAATAAAGCTGCAATATGTATGTATATATCTGTAATATACATAATTTTAATTTACTTTAAATTGGTCCTGTGTTTATTCCCCAAGTATGTTTCCAAACCTTTGTCTGCTTAGCTATCTACTGGACTTTTATTTTGCATGTGGCCTAAAAACAAAATGTCCAAAACAGCCAGGCATGGTGGCACATGCCTGTAATCCCAGCAACTCTGGAGGTTGAGGCAAGAGGAGGATCACAAGTTTGAGTCCGTCCTCAGCAACTTAGTGAGACACTGTCTCAAAATGAAAAAGGGGGCTGGGGATATGGCTCAGTTGGTAGAGTGCTTACCTTTGCAAGCATAAGGCCCTGGGTTCAATCCCCAGCACCACAAAAAAGAGGAAAAAATGGGCTGGGGATGTGGCTTAGGAGTTAAGTGCCCCTAGGTTAAATCCCCAGTACCCCCCCAAAAAAAGTCTAAAACAATTTCATGTTTATATTCTCTCTTTTTTTTGTGGTCAAAAACATTTCTTCTTTTTCTCCCTTCCCTATTGGATCACACATTTATATACCATTTCCTTTTATTTATTTTATTACATTTTTAAAAACTTTATAGCCGCCCCCCCCCAAAAAAATTCCAGATTAAAAATCATTTGGAGGGGTCCGGGGTTGTAGTGCAGTGGTAGAACACTTGTCTAAGCATGCATAGACCCTTGTTCGATTCCCAGAACAGGTTGGATACACACATACATATATATACACATCTTTTCTTCCTTCTTCCTCCACCCCATTTTTTCAAGGACTAACCTATTTTAGCGATCTTTTACTTAGTGCTTGTCTGCAGTGGCAAGAGAGAGCTTTTTTAAGAACTTGGTATGGCTCAGTGGTAGAGCACTTGCCTGGCACACGTGAGGCATTGGGTTCAGTCCTCACCACCACATAAAAATAAATAAAATAAAGGTATTGTGTCCATCTAACCCCCTCCCCAAAATATCAAACAACAACAACAAAAAGAACTTGTAGGTAGGGGTTATGGAAAGAGAATGAGATAAAGCATTTCAGTGGTAAAGCATTTGGCCTAGCATGCACGAGGTCCTGGGTTTGATTTCCAGCACTGCAAGACATAAAAACAAAGCAAACAAAAAAGAAAACAAGGAAGAGTTAGTCCCACTCCCTATTCCCAGACACTCATTTAATTCGTTTGTATTTAAATCCTTAAAAACTTCTGAAATTAATGCTGAAATGCAGGCCATACTTAAGAAGCTCTGAAGTCTTGATGTTCTCTCAGACTTTTTTGCCCATAGTTTGTTCTAGTTGTTAGGGGTATATAGTCTTGGGAAGAATTCAAGGTCTAGAAACATTTTCTATTTTTAAACTGTTAAAATAATTAAATGGCTCCAGTACCCTGCATTCCTACATAAGCAAACTGAAACCTAACTGTAAACAGTCTTAACCAGATAGAAACCGTTAACTAACTTCTAACTAGGGACTTTCCACTGGCATGAGCCAAATAAGGCTTCTGCTCCACCTTAACCAATCATATATTTTCTTTGCCTTGCTTCTGTGCTTATCTTAGAAAAGCCATCCCCTCTGGCCCCTTGGACTCTGAACCACTGAACCACTTTCATTTTGGAACTGCCTGCTTCTTTAGTCCATTCTTGAAAATTTTAAGTTGCCAAAGGTGACATTTTAAAAGTCCTATCAACTTTTTGTAATGTAGGTTGGGGCAGTGTTTCTGAACCAAAAACTAGTGTTACCTGTGGCGCTTTTTTGAAGTGCAGGCAACAGCCCTACTGAATCATGTTTTGAGGAATCTACATTTCTTATTTTTTAGAAAGTGAGCACTATTGGTATGCTCATGAAAATCTGAATTTCCCTTTTACACAAAAAGTACTTAATAAATGTTTGGAGAATTAAACTGAGTTAGATTTTGTTTCCCCAGCTAGATTGTAGTAAATGTTCTGAATACAAGGATCTTGTCCTTCCTTTATTTTTCCTTTCTCTTTAAAAGAGGACAGCTCAAAGTGAGGTCTTACTCTGGTTTGCCCAGTAGAGCTTAGTACTTTTATCTTGGTAAAATCTTAGTAACTATTAAGTTGAATTCCTTATTATCTTCTACTTAACATTTTCCTATGAAGTTAGAGCTGAGCAATTGTAGAGTACATGGTTATGAGGCAGATGGCACTGATGGGTAATTTCACTCAAATTTTTCTTAAAAAGACCTTGAAAATAATCTAGTCCCATTTCTTTTGTTTTATAGTGAAGGAAACAGTGACCCAGATTGTTTGAGTGTGTTGTATAAAGTGATAAGATTAATTACAGAGCCAGCTATAGATTTCTAATCTAATGCTTTTTATTTCATGAATTGTCTTCTATATGAAGCAGCAGTTTTTGGGTTAAGGAGATTGTCATCTCATTAAGTACAACAAGGAGAAGAGTCTGTGCAGAATCAGAAGCGTCTTGTTTTTTGTAATCAGGACATCTGTCTTTACTTACAGCATTTCCTTCTGGAAATAGATTATTGGAATACTGAAGATCTTTACCAAGTGAAGTAAAATCCTTAACTGGGTGGGTGTAAGATTTAGACTCACTTGGGATAACAGTTGTGTTGTTTTTAGTAGAACTTTGTTTCTGTGCTGACATTTCCATGTCTATTTATAGCAGTGATCTCTTTGGAATTTGCCTTCTGATTTTGTTTGCTATTTTATGTTACTTCACATTAACTGATGCTCTCACTTCATTTAAAAAATGTATTTGAAGGGACATGTACTTGAGAGGAAAAAGGAATTAAATGTTTTAGAAGCATCTGAAGTTAGTTTTCCTGTAATTTATCATAATCATTTATGCTACATTATCTAATTGTAGCAACTAAGGATACAATACTGATTTTTCAAGATAGAATGGTAGTTTATTTTTTAATTTAGAAATATATGAAGCTTAAAATAAACTTTTATCCCAGAGAGCTATTACTTTTCATTTTTCAAAACTCTGATCCTTAAGTATGTACTTAGATAAAGAGATTTTAATTGGAGCCTTTGAATGGTAGACTCTGAAGGGCAGAATCTGTCTTATTCAGTTGAGATTAATATAATGCCTGCTTATTAATGTACTCATTTATTCAATCCAATAAAAATACTAGAGATTGTAAGGAATCAAAACTTATATGCTACAGGTGCTCTTACAAACTAGGGACTTTATAGTCCTTGGTGAGAATTGCCTGCAAACAGGATTTTCTGCCAAGAGGTCAGAAACAGATAGAACATTGCTTGCAAGCAAGAATATTTCTCTGGCCCTGAGAAAGGACAGAGCTTGAAATGTTTGAGTCTAGGTTAGATTAAGAAACAGTTCAAGGAGTGGTTATCTGGCTGTTGTGCATTGGCCCTAGCCGTTGCCGTTGGGGATTTGTCTGCTTTGCCTGGGAATTTATTGCTGTTGGCTTTTTGCCTTCTTTGTCTGTAGGGGTATAAAAGGCTAAAATCATATGTAACAGGGAGAAGGATATGTAACAAGGGAGAAGGATATAGAAGTATGGAGAAGAAGGATGAAGAAGAATGGAGAATAAAGAATCATTGCATGCTGACCTGTGTCGGAGATCTCCTTCCCTCTTTCTTTTCCCCTTCCCTCTCATTCCCTTCCATTATTTCCCTACAGAAATACAAAAGTAAACAAATAAGCAAGTATCCCACCCTCCTGGAGCATATTCTAACTGAGTGAATGTTACATGAAATCTTGTATCACTAGATTACCTATTTGCTTAGGCATTTATTAAGCAATGGATTGAAAAATTGAAATAGGAAAAGTTCAATGATCAGGTGGATCATTCATTAAACATTCATTCCCTAATGTAAATTAAATTATTTGAAAAACATCTCATGAAGGAGATCATTGTCATTCTGATGTTCTGTTTCTACCTGCATTAAGGCCTCCGGTTGCTATCTGGGTACCTTCATCTTAGATCAATGCTACTGAGTTCCAGTGACAGTGCTGACCCTAAGTTCTTTTTAACTAGAACAATAAAGTTCTAGTTTTTTGTTAATTGTCCTTCACTCTAGAGTGGAAACTCTTTAGGATACCTTGTCTTTTGACTGTATCAGAAAATCAAGTGTTCCATATAATAAATGTTAGCAAATCTTAACATTAATCCTTGACCACTCAAAATACTCTTTACTCCCTACCCACCTGCATCTAACCTTCATCCAGACTTTTCAAACAATAAAAATCTTCAACTGATATTCTCTTCTCAGGAAGACCTATCAATTTAGCTTCTTTATTAATGTACTCCATTTATTTCTCTACTCTTTAAGACACTTTCCTTTTTCAGTATCTTACTTCCAGGCCCTAACTTTTTGTCATTTATTTTGTTAATTCTCAGCTTCCACTCTCCTCTCTTTCAATTATATCTACTCTTAATTTGCAGCTTAAAATCAGTTTATATAGACTTGGAGTCAGATAAGCTTCAGTTTACCATTTGTTGCTTAAGTGACCTTGCCAAGGTATTTAATCTTTTTGGGGGTCTGTTTGCTTTTCAGTTACCTAAGCATTGTTATTAAATGAAATGACTGTATCCAGATACTTTGACTCCAAGTAATGAAAACTCTTATTAAGTGGCTTAAATAATAACAAAATACAGGAATGATCCTAAAGCTGATTGAGTTAGTAACTCAATGATTTATGATGTATCCATGTTTTTTTCTTTTTTTCATCTTTGTCCTCTGCCATCCTCAGCTTATTGGCTTAGCTTTCCTAATGACTACTCAAGCATTGCCATAGTTCCAGGAATTATACAGTCATGACTGTTAAATGGAAGAAAAAAGTTTCTTCTACCAGTATATATTCCCTTTATCCTATGCCTGACTACCAGCCAAATTAACCCTGTCTTGACTAGAGCTGAGTCACACAGGTTTTATGCATGCCAAGTGTCATATTGGCTTTTGAATAATTTAGGGCTGAGTCACACAGGTTTATGCTTGCAAGAATCATACTTTTGAATAATTAAGACTTACCTCCTAGGATGAGTGAGAAGTCCCACTTTCCTAGTAATGGATATTATTACTACTACATTTCTGAATCCTGGGATGCAATCCTTGAACTTAAAACAAAAAAACCCTTCATTCACTCTAGTACTTTCTTTTAGTTTCATGGTTTTAAAGGCCACCTCTACTCTCTTCCCCTATTTTTTTCTTCTCTCTGGACTATTTCTTTGATTACCAGACTCTTCTCCAACTGCCTACTAGACATTTTCATACATTCTGAACTTAGTATTTCCAATACTGAACTCCCCAACTTACCCCCTTCTCCTCTAATTTAGTAAATAGCAGTTCTGTTCTCTCAGTTTGCTGAAGCTGAAAAACCTTGTCATTATTGCTTGTACCTCTGATCAGGAACTCCTCTTGACTATCTTTAAAGTACATGCAGAAGTTGACCACTTCTCACTGCTACATCATGTTCCAAACCATCTGAATTATTACAGTGCATTCTGACTGGTCTTCTACTCTTTCCCATCATGCTTCCCATTCTGTTCTTAACATAGAATCCAAAGTGATCCTTTCATTGCCTGCCTGTCGCTCCACCAGGAATTGAACCCAGGGATGCTTATTCACTGAGTCATATCCCCAGCCCTTTTGGGGTTTTGTTTTGGAGACAGAGTCTCACTACGTTGCTTAGGGCCTCACTATTTTGCTAAGGCTGGCTTTGAACTTGTGATCCGCCTATCTTAGCCTCAGCCTCTGGAGTCACTGGTATTACAGGTATGCGCCTCCATGACTGGCCAAACCATCACCATTCTTAGTATCCTGCTTTATTATTAACACCTTAGAAATGGATGTATTTTAATAATATTTTAAAGAGAAAATTTATAGCATTTATGAACTTGGTCTTTCCAATTCTTTTGCCTTCAAACTTATAAATTTGTCTTTATTTCCTTTTGCTCTCAGAGCGAACCTCTAATTTTGTGCTCTTTGAATCAAGTCTTCTCTGAGACATTACATAAGTGATTACTTATTTTCTTAATATATCTAAAATATTTTTATAGATCTCATCTTCTATATCATTTACTTCCTCTCTTGACCATCTTAAAACCTCTTTTATCCCCTCATTATTATAATTCTTTATCTCTGCTTTCCTTCAGACAACTTTTTTGAAATACTAAATTTATTATCCCATTTCATTTTCTTTGTACTGTTCATTGCTTTCTGGCTTTTTCTTTTATTGCTTATAATTCCATCTACCTTAAAATTATTAGGAAAGATTAAATGAGTTTATATGTATATTTTTAGAATGTTTTTAGAATAATGCTTGCATAGTTTGCACAATTAGCTGTTACTAAGGAAACCAAAATCATTTTAACTCCCAATGATAACTTTTCTATCACCCTTCTTGACTTCTTTGTATTCTTCATAAAATGCTTTCCTCCCTTTGATTTTTGTGACACCAGTAGTATCAGGATACTTTCACCTCTAAGTAACAGAATCTCTTAACAAAAAGTCCAATCATAGACAGTTCCAGGATTGATTCAGAGATGCAATAACACTATCAAGAACCTAACTTTTTTTGCTGTCTTTGTACTCTGCCATTCTTACTGTGTCACAGATGTCTACTTTCGGGGTTGTAAGATAGTAGGCATTATATTTTCATCATTCAAAACCTGGAAGGTAGTGCTGAGGTTTCTGCTAGGATTTCTCTTTTGGGGAGGAAAATCTTCCCCAAAGTTCCCCAGATCATTTCTCTTACATCTCATTGGGCACCAGTTACTGGCAAAAGAAAATGTGATTACTGTGATTGACTTAAACCAACCATCAGCCATTTCCCAGGGACTGGAGAATGCTCCCACCTTTCTTGAGTCACTTACTCTATTCCTGGAAGAAATTAGATTGCTGTTAGCTGGAAAGAAGATATTAATGACTGATTCATCTGGTTGATCTCTAATGATTCCTTCTCAGTCTTTTTCATGGTTTTCTCTTGACTGATGTAATCCATACATACTGGTCATAGCAAAGTTCTGTCTTTGATTCTTTCCAAAAATCATTACTTTTTTTCACACCTAAAAATACCACTTGTGTGATTATTCTTCCTAATTTTTTATCTCCAGCTAATATTTCTTTCTAAGCTTCAGTCAGAATATCTGTTTTGTGGACATCTTCATCCACATCTAATTCAAGTGAATATTGTTTTACTAGGTTTTGAAGAGTGACAAATAAATCCTGCACTGTACAGTTTGGCATTTTAGTTGGAGTTAGTTAGAGAAACAGGTTATTACAATACAGTAGTACTTAGAAATGCAATCAAGCAATAAAAATTTCCAATTATAAGTAGCATAGGTGAAGGGGCTGTTAATAGAGCCATAGGCCTATTCATAATGGAACTTGTCTTTTCCTTCAAACATTTTTCTATATTCTGCATTTTCATTGAAACCACAGCTGTGTGCACCTTTGTTTAGTTCAGAAACTGGTAATCTGAAATCCTTCCTTATCCATATTTTCAGCTGATTGGCAAATTGTACAGATTCTACTTTTTATTCAAATTTTTCTGGTTTTCTCTTTATATCATGGTTATCGTACTTTAGGTCCCAATTACTAATCTTTGATTCATTGACTCAGTAAATGTTCATTGAGTAGCAGGGTATTGTAAAGATCTTATCCTATTGGTTCTAGTGGTAGAAAAGAGAGACAGAGAAAGAGTAAAACAAGATCTCTCAGGGAGATTTCAACCCAGTGGATAAACTGGCATGGTGGTGGCTTAGTCCTGTCATCTCAGCAACTTGAAAGGCTGAGGTTGGAGGATTACAAAGGCCAGCATCTGCAATTTAGCAAGACTGTCTCAAAATAAAATAAAAAGGGCTGGAATATAGCTTGGTAGATAGAGCAGAGCATCCCTGGGTTCAATCCTCAATACCACCAAAGTAAAACCAAAACCAACCAACAAAAACAAATCACAATAAAAAATCCCACAGTGAGTAAGGCATCAACAGACTATTATGTAGGGAATTTTTTTGTAGTGATAGAGTTGAGCTATAGGGTATAAGTGGATTGGGGAACCCAACCCAAGCAGCATAACTAGAGTAACAAAGCAGAAACATACTAGGTAAAGGGTTTCTGGATTGGGGAAGAGGGGATACACCTACATACACAAACCATTTGCTTCATCTATGACAAATGTCACTTCAAAGGCACAGCCTTTGGTGGCTGTGTATTTAATGTTGCTCAGAAACAATTTTTAAAAACTGATTATAGTTCATTTATTTTTTATTTATTTATTTATTTTTTTTTTGCGGTGCTGGGGATTGAACCCATGACCTTGTGCTTGCAAGGCAAGCACTCTACCAACTGAGCTATATCCCCAGCCCCTGTAGTTAATTTAGAAGATTCTTAGTTATGGCATATCATTATACAGTTGATCCTCACTTCTTGCCAATTCTGTATTTGCAAATTTACCCAATAAACAAAATTTATTTTTATCCCCAAATCAATACTGAAGGTGTTTTGAGGTCATTTCTAGACTTGTATATACAAGAGTAGCAGTTTGAATCTTATAAACCAGCTGAGGTTGAATAAGGTAGCACCGTGCATTCTTGTTTCAACTGTTGTACTGTAAATTAGTCTCCTTTTTGTAGTCTATTTAGTGCAACTTTTTTTTGCATCTTTCTGCTTTTTTGGTGATAGTCACTATTTAAAGTGGCTCCCAACCACAATGCTGAAATGCTGTCCAAATATTCCTAAGTACAAGAAGGCTATGATGCGAAGCCAGATGTTGTGGCCCAGAACTGTAATCCCAGCTACTCAGGAGGCTGAGGCAGAATTGCAGGTATGAGGTCAGCCTGGCCAAGTTAGTGAGATCCTGTCTCAAAATAAAATGAAGAAAAAGCCTGGGTTTGTTGCTCTGTGATAGAGAGCTTGCCTATCCTGTGCAAGGCCCTGGGTTCAATCCCCAGTACTGCCTCCTACAGTCTGTGATGTGTCAAGGCATGACTTATAGTGCTGCTGACCATGAGTTAATACCAATAAATCAACAACATATATTAAATAAGATATTGTAAAACAGAAACACACATAAAGGAAGTTATATATTATTGGTTGGTAGAAGATGTAATCAGAGTCTGTCAGGAACCTAACTCTTTTCTTAGGGAATAATGATTCAGAATTTGCTAATTCAGCATCATCTGCAATTTTATAGAATGTAACAATGGCAAATAATGAGAGTCAACTGCTTTCAGGGTAAATGGGATTTTGGGAAATGGCCAAAATCACTTATGGCCAGAACTTGAGGAGTTTGATGGGAATGGTTAAACTGAGCATAACAGTATAATTATTAAGCAGCTTTCTCAGAGTTTTGTTTTGTACCAAGGATTGAACACAGGGATGCACAATCTCTCAGCTACATCCTCAGCCCTTTTTTTTATTTGGAGATAGTCTCACTAAGTTACTTGGGGCCTTGATAAATTGCTGAGGTTGACCTTAGTCTCACTAAGTTACTTGGGGCCTTGATAAATTGCTGAGGTTGACCTTGAATTTGCAGTCCCTTCTGCTTTAGCCTCCTAAGTCCCTGGGATTACAGACATGCACCACCAGTCCAGCTTTCTCAGTTTTTTGTAACACATGTACTCTCTTTCGATAAACATCTCATCTCATACCTCAAATATTCTAATATAGTCTCCTTGCAGATATATCCAGGTTAAGAATTAGTCTACAGATTTTAGGGGGCTGGGGTTGTGGCTCAGTGGTAGAGTGCTTGCCTAGCACACGTGAGGCACCTGGTTCAATCCTTAGCACCACATTAAATAAGTAAGTAAATAAATAAATAAAGATATGTATCTATTTATAACTAGAATATTAAAGAAAAGAATTAGTTTACAAATTTTATTTTACCACTGACATAGCAAGAAGACTTTGAACTTTTATTTTCTGAATTCTCCTAGTGAAAATCAGTTTTAGAAAAATTTGCCAGATATAATAAAATTTTATTGTGTTTAGTGCTTTTTTTAGATTACCCTCTTCCTCTATCAAAAATAGTTTATATAAAGCAGGAGTCAGCAAACATTTCCTGTGAAGGGCCAGACAGTATGTGTATTAGACTTTACAGTCTCTGCTTCAACTATTTTAACACTACCACTATATAGCAAAAGCAGCAATAGATAGTATTATTTGCTATATTTATAGTGTAAACCTCTTAAGAACTCGGGACTGTGTCTTCTCCTTTATCCTCATGGTACAGGCAACAGTGTAACATAGTTGTCTTGATAAGGTTTGTCTTGATGTGCTGATTTGGTATAGATAATAAAACTATTTTTAAAATATTAAAAACTCAAATATTAAAACTCATGTACTTACCATTAATTTAGAAATCCTAATTTTTAAATCTACAGCCCTACTTTAGACAATAATAGTAATTTGAGCTCATTGTATAGACAGTCAGTGACCTACTTTTATAGTAGTTGGTAAATACTATAGGACATGTTAGCTTATTTTTATTAATGTTCCAATAATTATTTTTGGTAGATGTCAATAATCCATTGAATCATAGTTAAGTGGTGTAGGAGTAGTTTAATTATGACTTCAGCATGTTACAAAAGATAATTCATATTTAAAATTCAGTACTAAGTTAAAAGAAATCATTTTATAGTTGTAAACAATTGGAGGGCTGGGGATATAACTAGTTGGCAGAGTGCTTTCCTCACAAGCACAGGGCCCTGGGTTCAATCCCCAGCACCGCAAAATTAAATAAATAAATAAATAATTAAAAAAAAAAAAAAAAAAAAGAAAGGGCTGGGGATGTAGCTCAGTGGTAAAGCACACCTGGGTACACTCCCCAGCTCAAAAAAACAAAAAACAAAAAAAATACTTTAGAAAAGAATGAAGGAAATATGGATGGTATAGAGGAAAATGGGATGGGAGGGGATGAGGGAAGGAAAGTAGTAGACTGAGACAGACAGTATTACCGTATGTACATGTAAGATTGTATGAATCATGTGAATCTACATTGTGAAAAAAAAAGATATATTCCCTGCAGTATAATTGTATCAAAATGGGTTCTACTGTCATGTATAATTAAAAAGAACCAATTAAAAAAAAAATTGGAGAGCTAAAGAAACTTGCTCATTAGTTTGTTGCTTTCTTGGCTAAGAGCCTAACAGTTCAGTGAAATAGCAGCATATCTTCTTCCCTGCCTCATCTCTGTGCTACAGACATTTTTCTCTCATTTTCTCTGCACTCTTTGTCTTAGGAGCTGCTGGTTTCACTTTAGTCACATACTACTTTCTTCTGACCATCCAGTTAAGATGTCTTCTCTGTCCATATATGAAAAAAGAAACTCAAAAAAGAAAAGTGAAAATCACATAAAAGTCCTAGTGTTGCTTTAATTGGAACATTATGAAAATATTTGTCAACTGGGCATATGTAAATAGAGCCATTCCTACTACTTTACTTTAAATTGTTTGAAAAAAATCTTCATACTGGGGCTGGGGATATGGCTCAGTTGGTAGAGTGCCTGCCTTGCAAGCACAAGGCCCTGGGTTCAATCCCCAGCACTGCAAAAAAAAAAAAAAAAAAAATCTTCATACCTTTTTTGTAAAAGGAAAAATAGAATTCTATTTTATAAGTAAAAATGCAAGTGAGAAGTATTTATGTATGATATATTCATAGGCTAAGATTTCTGAAAAATTGGATCATTACCACTGGTGATTAGAAGGAATCGGAATCGGTATATTGTGTACAGTAGCCACTAGCCATATGAGACTGTTAATAAACTTCTTAAATATGGTTATCCAAATTGAGATGTTGTGTAAGTGTAAAATACAGTTTGGATTTCAAAGAAGCATGTAATGTATCTTAGTCTCCAAAGAAGCATGTAATGTATCTCACTGATAATTTGTATATTAATCACATGTTGCAATGGTAATTCTTGGATTTACTGGGTTAAATTAAATATATTGTTAAAATTAATGTCACTTTGTTTTTACTGTAAAAACATGTATTCTAGAAATATATGACTAATATACATGGCTTGCATTTGTAGTATGCTTTATATTTCTCTTGGACAGTTATGCTTTAGATTATGTGAACTTTGAACATGAAGTGTTATAATCAAATATGAATTTATCAAGACCTTTTAAAATTTTAATCTAGCAATGATATATTTCTTTGGGCTTCTAATTCAATGTTGAAAATTAGTGTAAAGAAAACATTGTAAATGTTTTAGAAAATTATAGGAAAGTTTATTAGCTACCTCTGTATTTACTAGCTCTCTCATAAATTTTTCTGTGGCTCTCTTGTAAACTTTTCTGTTACTTATCTTTTTTTTTTGGTTTATTTTTTGTTTCGCCTTGCTGGGAATTAGAACCCAGGGCCTGTGCTTGCAACTGAGCTATATCCCCAGCCCTATGTCTTATCTTAAAAGAGAATAATATACACTAGTTGCAGCTTGGAAGTTTTATTAGGATACATTTAAATGTATTTAACAATAATTTTAATATCACAGAATAAATCAATACTGCACTCCCAAAAAGGAAATACATTTTTTAAGTATAAAATATTTCTGACCTCTGAGTATCTGCAGATAACTAGTACTTTTAATAAGCTTCTTAAAGCAATATTACTTTTACCTTAGTTTTTAAAGGCATATACTTCTAAAAAAATTGTTGAATTTCATTTTAGTTCTTTTTTTGAAGACCAGTAAATCAGTAAAATTAAATGTGCATATTATAATGCTTTGTGCAGGAAAAGTATTATAAAATCAAGCAGTAAGACTGTATTGAAATGGGAAAACTGGGCTGGTAATATAGCATTTCAGTAGAAGAGCACTGTCTAGCACTTGCAATTCTTGGTTGGATTCAATCCCCAATACTGAAAAAAAAGAAAAGAAAAAGAAAATTAAAGTACTGAAAAATTTAGGTTAGTTTGACATCTTTTATACATACTTTTAGAAGCTTACAAATATTGATGGAATTTTATTAAGATCCTTTCACCTTACTAAGAAAACCAAAGAAGTAATTTCACTGGTATCAAAATAGATTGTGATTCAGGTTTGTGAAAGAACAAACCATTGAATTAGCACTTTTTTATTTTTTTGTACTACTGGAAATGGAACCCAGGACCTCTTGCATGGTAGGCAAGTCCTCTATAGCCAAATCCCCAGTTCTTGAAGTAACAAGAACTATCTTCCTTCCTTCCTTCCTTCCTTCCTTCCTTCCTTCCTTCCTTCTTTCTTTCTTTCTTTCTTTCTTTCTTGAACATGAACAATCAGTCATAAACAAAATGACATTCAAAACTCTCAACAATTTGCCCATAACTTTTTTCTGTCAACTTCTTAAGGCAAGTCTCCCTAAACTGATGTCTTTTGACCAGACCAGTCTTTTTGCTATATGGAATACATTTTATGCTTTTTTGCCTGTGGGCTTTGTATTCGTGGTACAAATTGCAAACTCTCTCCTGCTTCCTCTCTTTCTTTTAAAATCCAGCAATCTTTCAAGACCTTGCTCATCTTTTTTTTTTTTTTTTTTTTTTTTGGCGGTGGGGCTGGGGGTGTGCTATGGCTGCTTGAACCCAGAGCCTTACGTGCTAAGCCTATGCTCTATCACTAAGCTACACGTGCAGCCATTATATTTTTCTTTTCAGAAGCCTTTCCCATTCTCACCATTCCAGTCCAAAGTATGATAATCAACATTTGTACAGTATTTCACTTTTTCATAAAGTCCTGTCATAATATTTTCTCAGTCTTTATGTCAGTCCAGTGAGGTAGATGATATTGGCTATTTATAAATGAGGGAATTGAGACTGAGAGAAATACATGACTTCCATAAGTCATGGGTAACTGCATACCAAATGTAAGAGTACTGGAACCAAATCCTCTTATTCCAAGTGTTATGCTTTTTCCTCTATGCTGTGATTGTCTCCCAACTCTCATAATAGTTAAATAGCATTTATTTGGTTATTAATTGTTCACTCTGATTCAAACTGTTGAATTTGATTGTTAGCTATAGGCTTGAAAAGATGTTTAGATCTTTTGAAGTCTACAGGGAATAAATGGAAAAGGAGAGCTGAATATATTTCTTCTTGTTACAGTCATTGTTTAGTGATGGGGATGTGTTCTGAGAAATTATACTTAGGTGATTTTCATCATTGTATGAACATCATGAAATGTATTGCCATAAACTAAGATGGCTGTGATATTACTACATGATATATAGTCTTAAGGGACCACTGTCATATATGTGGCCTAGTCCACTGTTGACTGAAGTATCATTTTTGTTTGATTTGTTTTGGTTTGGTACTGGGGATTGAACCCAGGAGTGCTTAAGCACTGAGCTATATCCCCAGCTCTTTTTATCGTTTTATTTTGAGATAGGGTCTTGCTAAGTTGCTGAGATTGGTCTCAAACTTGAGATCCTTCTGTCTTTGTCTCCCAAGTTGTTAGGATTACAGACATGTGCCAACATAAACAGTGAACATTTTAAACTTGTTTACGTCTTCTGTCTTGTAATCTAATGGGATAGGAAGTTCCCCCCCTAAAGTTGTGATTATAACCTGGACAAAATTTATAGGTATTTTAACTATTGTGCTCAAAATTTGAAGCCTTTCCATAGGAATGAGAATTTAGAGTCCAAGTTCCAAACTTACACCAAGTATTTGCTCTGGAGAAATCCTTGGCAATGATGCCTCTTAGTGCTTGAAGTCTCTTAAGGAAAGTATAATATATAGATGACAGTAATTATTAGATGGCCAATAATTTGACTTAGGTAATTATTTAGATATTATTTGAAAAATGGGCCATAGATTAGAATAAATGCAACCTCATACTCCTTAATCTTAAGGTAATATTAGAACAATATCTATTATCTAGGCATTACTAGAACAATGGAAATGTTTTATAAACTGTAAAGTATTATATAAATGTTATCATGGGAAAGGCTTAGAAATTGGCTTTTTTTTTTTTTGACACTGTGAGACTAAAATTCTGAAATAAAGATGTGAAAAAGGGACTGGACAGTGACATGATCTTGCAGGATGTCTGAGTATTTTGAGGGTGAAACTGTGTTTACATTAATGCTTTGATGCCACGTTATACTTCGTAAGTGAAAGGAGACTATTTTTTTGGTACTGGGGATTGAATACAGGGTGCTCTACTA
The DNA here is from genome assembly GCA_020662805.1 of Glaucomys volans. Lineage (NCBI taxonomy): Eukaryota > Metazoa > Chordata > Mammalia > Rodentia > Sciuridae > Glaucomys > Glaucomys volans. The sequence continues at coordinate 484,789 of JAJEJO010000140.1, forward strand.
CTGAGCCACATCCCCAGCCCTTTTTATTTTTTATTTTGAGACAGGGTCTCACTAAGTTGCTTAGGGCTTCGCTAAGTTGATGAGGCTGGCTTTGAACTTGGGATCCTCCTGTCTCAGCCTCCCATACTGCTACCACACCCCTTATTTTTGCTTTTAAAAACACATTTATTAAATAAAGTTTGATCACATCTCTTCTCCATTTTCCCTAAAGGCTTTCACTGCTGTTCCCTTTATAGACTCTTCCTATTTCTATCATATAATTATTTGCAAGGATGGAATTCCTCCCCTATAAAAAAATTTCCCACATTCATCTCATTAAAAAAAACTTGGATGGCCAAAATTTAATATAAAGGGATTGTGTGATGAATTTTTAACATAGTGGTAGAAGAAGACAGCTTAGTCTGAAAAAGTGAATGCAAGAGTGAAATGTTTCCAATGTACTATTCATTAATCACGTTGATTCATTACCCTATTTCATCTATTTGCAATGAGTATATTTATATATATAATTTTTATCTGTAAACTATTTTATATGGATATATAATTATTTTTGACTTTGAACTTTTTTATCTGGATATATAATTATTTTTATCTTTGAATTGTTTCCTAAGGATTGTTTATAGAGCTCCTAAAAATCATGTTTAATGGCTTCTTAATGACTGTTGCCAAATGTTTGAAAGAATTACTTATAAAACTTTACAAGCTGTGAGAATGCGGGTACCTGCTCATTTTACCAAAACCTAGCCAGATTGTTTTATTTTTTTTAGTGATCTTGAAACAAGATCTGCTTCCTTGTTAATTTGAAATATCCAAGTTAAGGTGAATTCTTGCTTTTCAGCTTTACCTCTATGATTCTTTTGTGTATGTGCCATATTTGAAGAAATGTGAAAAATCTCTTTTTGCCCTTTTTGCTATCTAGGGAGCCATATTTCTTTCCATCTGTGAGTATATGTGAAAGACCTAAACTTTGGGATCTAAAATCATTTAATATGTCATGACCTTGTAATATTTCTAGCTTTCTCAAAATGACTGAATCAGATAAGTGGTATTGTTTTTTTCATCCCAGAATTAGCTAATAGAATAATTTCATGTATTTTATAGACAGTAATGTCAGTGTTCCTTTAGTAATGAATATTTAAAGAAACTTCATTGGAAATTTTTATTATTTTTTTTATCTACTCTAGATACTGATCCTTGAACTGAATTCCAACTTGACAATATTTTTTTTTTTTTTTTTGGTGGTGCTGGGGATTGAACCCAGGGCCTGTGCTTGGCGAGGCAAACACTCTACCAACTGAGCTACATCCCCAGCCCAGCAGTATGCTTTTAAAAATAGGAGTCTTTCGGTGACTTTCAGTATTAATATTTTCCCCTAAATGTTCTGGATTTGAAAGGTATCTTTTGACATTATTATTATTCCTTGATAAGAGTAAAAAGCATGCTAACTAGCTGACAAATCTCTGTAACCTGTACTAAGTTAAGTAGATGTTAGAAAGTTCTAATGCCAGGTGTTTTTAAAGTGGAGAGGTTTGAGAAATGGGAAATGATAGCTGTTAAAATGTGCAAAAATAAATCATTCAGAGTGCTGAGTCATCATTGTTGGCCCATACAGTAGAGTAGGTAATTACCTTTTTTTTAAAAATATATAATTACCATTTCTTTCACACATGGTTATCTCCTTTTTGTTGTTATTGTTATTTTTGGTGGTGGTACTGGGGATTGAACCCAGGGGCATTCTACCACAGAGCTATATCCCCAACCCTTTTTTAAAATTTTGAGACAGGGCTAAGTTGCTAGCTGGCCTGGAAGTTGTGAACCTCCTACCTCAGCCTCCCAAGTAGCTGGGATTACAGATGTGTGCCACCACATTTGACCTTTTCATTATATTCTAAACATAATGTCTATTTTATTTTCCTCATAAAGTTTTTTTTGGGGTACTGGGATTGAAACCAGGAATTTGCACATGCTAGGCAAGTACTCTACCACTGAGTAACACCTCAGACCTCTTTAATTTTTTTTCCCATGTTTATAGACACTGGATATGAACTTGTTACATTTCTTTTTACATTTTCTTCTTAATCCATTGTTTCAATATTATATTAGAAATGAAGGCTCAGTCATAGAGTACATGCCTAGCATGTGAGAGGCCTAGGATTTGATCCTCAAGCACCATAAAAACCAAACTAAACCACCCACTCATGCCCCCACCCATTAAAAAAAAAAAAAAAGGGAAAAGAAAAAGGAAAAAAGAGAAATAGGAATATTTTTGAAAAGATGAGAAAACCATATAGATGAAAGATGAGTCATATACATGAAATGAAAATATGTTTCATAAAATATTAAAAAATATGTGAGAAAACAGGCAACAGAGGATGTATAAATATATCAAATAACCACCAATATTCATAGAAGAAAAGATAAGGAGATATACTAACATTTAACAGGATTACCTAAAGTGGTATGATGGGGAGATTTTTATTTTATTTTCTGAGTTTTCCAAAATCTTTGTCAATGAATATATATTTCTAATTAGGGGAAATGTGTTTGAAAAGGAAAAAGTATTTCCATATAGCTGCCCTTTTAAATAGCATATCTAGATTTTAGTTTGATCTTATTAAGGAACATGAGCTTGTACTATCTGTAACCTGACACCTTTTTCCTAACTTTCCTGCATTACAAAAATTCCTTAAATAGTGACCCCAGGAGTGGGAGGGGGAGGGGTGGGTGGGAGTGAGTCATGCTGTTTTAGTTGAAATAACTAAATTCAGGTATTAAGCTTTTACAAATAAATACTGGTTTCCTAGAGCTGTTAACTCTTATATACTACAAAAAAATCAAAAAGATAGTTCAGATCATTTGAGTCTTCATTTTAAAATATTGCTTTTTAATTTCAAGAGATAGCCTTTTTACAGTATGAAATTGAATATACTAATTTGAATTTCTGATTGATAAACCCCAGGATTTTTTTTAATGAAGCAAATTATTTGAAAAAATTTAAAAACCTACATTTTAGTATTGTATGTTTTACAATTGAATGACTTGAAATTCAAATACCTAAAATAAGTTCAAGGTACTTGTATAATCACTTGAATATATGGAATTCTTAGTGGCTATAATTATTTTTGTGGCTTTTCCACCTAGAACGTAGTAAATAAATATGTGGTTATGACAGTCATGTTGAAATACTGGTTTGTTAAATCTACTTGGCCTCTTAAATAGTAAATAAAAATGATAGAGCCAGAAGGAAAATGAATAGTTAATCATGGAGGAGGAGAAAACATAGCTCAGTACTTTGACTAGAGGCAGCTGGGAAAGTGACGTCCTGTAGCATTTGCTGTTCTAGAAAGTACAGACACGTAGTGAAAATGGGAGGATCCAGAAGGAGGCCGTCTCCTGTGTAGTGTATATTTATCTGTAAGTGAGCTGTTGGGAAGGAATTAAACACGGAGACGCTGTCTGCTTGTTGCCTTAAGACAGCTAGCTAAATTGCTGATTTGCTTTAACTTTTAAAATACCCAGCTTGGTTTATTTTTCTTAGAATCATATTGCTAAGACTGGGGACGCTGTTTTCTTTTACAAAGGGAAATCTAAGTTCATTTCAAGGCATTCGAAATGGGGAAAGACTATTATTGCATTTTGGGAATTGAAAAAGGAGCTTCAGATGAAGATATTAAAAAGGCTTACCGAAAACAAGCCCTCAAATTTCATCCGGACAAGAACAAATCTCCTCAAGCAGAGGAAAAATTTAAAGAGGTCGCAGAAGCTTATGAAGTGTTGAGTGATCCTAAAAAGAGAGAAATATATGATCAGTTTGGGGAAGAAGGTAAGTATTTTGTGTGTATCTTTCTGTTTCTTCATCTCTTTTTCCTTTCTTAGCCTGTGGTTATCATTAAATTAGATCCTCAGACATGTCAAAAATAAACAAGTAATAGATAAAAACAAGATTCATCCCTGATTATATGAATGAGTATTGCATAGTTATGAATGAAATGTCCTTGTTTGCCTTTTACAGGGGATTTTAGCATTCTGTATTATACATATTCTACCATTAGACTTTTGTTGTTGACATTGTATATTTAAACAGAAATCTTAAATTCCTATGTACTTCAATGAATTGTGTCAAAAGTCTTATGCAACCTGTTTTGTTTTCCAATGAATTTTCTGCCAGAATCAATAATGATTTTAAAAAATTTATGATTAGATGTTCAAATTCTGGGTACTTTATGTTTTATTCACAAAAACAAAACAAAGTTTTTTTTTTGTTTTGTTTTTTTCCTTTCTTAAAACAAGGCTAGTTTAGACTGAACAAGACAGAATCGTCTATCTTAGAAGCAGAAGGCGCAGGCATTTAGCTTCTAGTTGTTTTTGGCATTTTGCCTGGAGAGGAAAGAATTTTCCTGATGTCATAAAATACCAGAACAAGTTTTTAGCTTAATTGTAAACAGTAATTGTGTGCCAAGAAAATGAGATCCCAGAAATACAGTTTTTGACCTAAAATGGCCACCTAGTTAGAACAATTACTGAATTTCTTTTAGGTAACATTTCGTTTTGAAATTTTACTATCTAGGTGTAGAGGAAAGCATGACAACTTCCCTTTTCTGTCCCTACCATATTTTTGTTTCTTACATTGGGTGATCAGAAATTAGTGAACACTGTAAATAGGGATAATTTATGATTCTCCTTTTATCATTCTGGATTTTAAATCTGATTTGTTTATCATCTCCATATAAATATAACCATAAAGTAAGACTATTTTAAATTGCTAATTAACAACAACAACAAAAACCTTTTTATTCCTACAAGTTCTGGTATTTTCAAAATTTAAAATCAGGTACTTTATTATTAGTTTTTCTCTCAAAATGTCTTAAATTATTGTAGCTATGAAAAGTTTTTGTTATCCCTTTGCTTTCTTTATTGCATTTTAACATCAAATATTGCTAATTAGAAATATGTTCTATTAAAATAAAGCCAAGCAGAGAATTCTCATTTTGAATTAAACAAATTAAATGGAGACAAGCAGGGTGATTGTGTGTAAAGGTTTTTTACCTTTTGGTCTGTAAGTTGCCAAAAATTGAAGTTTATGCTGCTTGTTTTGGTGTGGTGAGGATCTGCAATGTCAGGTCTTGTTAACTATAAAGGGACAGATAGTGCAGGCTCTCTGGCCATACTACTCAGAATGCCATGATGTGGTTCATTTCAAAAGCTAAGCAGGATTTTGAAATACTATCAGTAATCTATTTCTGAAGGAATTTTTTTATAATTTTGTAAAAAAAACCTGTGAACATGGAGTGGCACTGTAAATTCCCATGAAAGAGTAGATATCTACTGCTTTAAATCTGAGATAATTGGCTGCATCTTTCTCATTGATTGCTCAAGTTTATCTGTGACAAAACCATAGGGATTCTGGTTTATTAAGGATGTTTGTCTTCAGAATTTTCAAGTCACCAAATGATAAAGTTTTCTTGTCTATATTCTTTTTTTTTTTTTTTGCAGGGCTGGGGATTGAACCGAGGGCCTTGTGCTTGACAGGCAAGCACTCTACCAACTGAGCAATATCCCCAGCCCTATATTACTTCTTAATAGTGCTTTTTTTGAGTGAATTTTTTTTCCAAGTTTGATTTTTACTGGTCATCATCAGTGAGTGCATTTTTAAAAACTAAATGAGGATCATCTTTGTGCCCTGAATCTTTTTGTTGTTTTTGTTCCTAATTCAGATAATATAAGCTAAAGAAAGAAAGAGTGGGGAGGGGGGATGTGTTTTTTTTTTTTAGAACACTGAACTATTCAGAAATATTCCACAGTTATAGTTTACTTGAAAATACAGTTGAATGAAGGTATTTGAATTATTTTGTAGAATTACTCTTCCTTCCCAGAAAAGTATCATGTTTATTATTTGTCCTTTACTCAGAATATCTCATTAATTCTTTAAAAAATCCTATTAGGGGCTGGGAATGTACCTCAATGATGGATAGGTGGTGGGTTTGATCTTGAGCAGCTCCTCCCTCCCCCGTGCCCCACCAAATCCCCTTTAGATAACACTGTGAAAGTGTGGGAAAACATTTTTTTCTCTTTGCTTTTTATTGCTCTGTCTGGCCTGCAGGCCTGGTTTCATATGTTTCTTTAACAAAATACGAATTTTAGGACTATTGGAGACACTATAAGTTTACTGGATATACTTTTTTCTCCTTCTTAATTATTATATTCTTGGAGTTGGGACAGTGGAAATAAAGAATCATGAACTGAGTTGTTGCTAAATTTATGTATTTAGGAATTAAGAGATTCATTGATCCAATGTATTCGTTTTCTGAAAAATTTCTAATATCTCTAATTTAAAATGCTTTATTTTAAAAAAAATGGACAGAGATATAGCTGTGTTAGCCAGGTAGGATGGCATGGTCCTTTAATTCCCCCAGTGACTTGGGAGGTTGAGGCCAGCCTTAGCAACTTGGCAAGACCCTGTCTGAAAACATAAAGGACCTGGGATGTAGTTCAGTGGTAAGGTGGGTTCAATTCTCAGTATTCAACACCAAAAAGATGTTTTAAACGTAACTATTTGACTCAACAATTCCATTCTTAGGAATCTATAAAGAAGAAACAAAAACATATCTACACAAGACATGTACCTAAAAGTTCAAAGCAGCATTATTTATAATAGCCCCAAATTTAAAACATCAAAGGTACCATCAATTAGTTAATGGATAAAGAAAATGTATGAACATCAATGGGGTACTGTTTAGTAGTTAAAAGGACCAATTTACTGAAACATGCTACATGTAAATGAACCTTAAAAAGTACCAAATGAAAGAAGCCATATATAAATTAAGGTTACATATTAATATGATTCCATTTATATGAAATGTTGGAAATGGCAAATTTATAGAGAAAAAAGCAGATCTTCTTGCCTAGGACTGAAGGTAGGAATAGGGATTAGGTACACATAGGAACTGTAGAACTCTTTGAAATGATGGAAATGTTCCATATGTGGATTTTTTAATTTTTTTTATGTCGGGACTGAGGTTTGAACCCAGTGCCTCACATGTGCTATGCAAATACTCTGCCACTGAACTACAACTCCTGCCCATAAGTGGATTTTTTTTTTAATATTTTGTTTTAGTTGTAGGTGAACACAATACCTTTATTTTATTTTTATGTGGTGCTCAGGATCAAACCCGGGGCTTCACACATCCTAGGCTTGTGCGCTACCACTGAGCCACAACCACAGCCCAGAGGATTGTTGATTGTACAAAATATATATTTAGAAAGAGTTAATTTTAGAGTATGTAATCAATTTTTTTTAAATAAATTTTCTCCATAGTTGAATCATTTGAAAGCAAAAACCAGAAGCATAGAAATTTAGAATTAGAATTTGAACCACTCTCGCCTGAAAGTTTTAGGTATAGTTCTGAATAGTTCAGTGAATGTGAACAGAAGTTTGCATTTAAAGATTTTTAGGGGCTGGGGATGTAGCTCAGTTGGTAGAGTGCTTGCCTCACATGCTCAAGGCCCTGGGTTCAATCCCCAGTACCACCATCAAAAAAAAAAAAAGATTTTTAATAACACATCCTTAGAGTATTCTCATGCTCTAACATGTCTTTTTCTTTATGCTTTCCTTATTTTATTTCTATAAACAAAATTATTTCTAGTGTACTCAATTTTCTTCAAGTACTAAAAAGTATTTATGTGATCAAATTTATATTTAGTATATTAATCTTTATGCTAGTTTGTTTCTTCTCTTTAACTTACATGTTTAATCAACTGAATCTCTTTGGTATTTATTATTACATGTTCTAAAAATATGTAAGTCAATTGGATTTTTGTGAATTAAACTTTAAAGGATCTCATAACTCTGAAGTCTTGTTATAAATCTGAATTTTTATATATTAAATCTCCTTAATGTAAGGATTATTTAAATAGTATCATTTTTTTCTTGAAATTCTAATTCTTCTCTAGTGTTTTTTCTTTTGATAAAATTTTAATCAAGTTAACTAATTAGTGGAAGTCATTGCTGTGGATACTATTCCAAATATTGGTTTTTAGATAGCAAATTTGTTGGTTGGTTTTTAAATAATAGCAGACCTACTAAACATAGGTAAATATTTCTAGAGTGCATTTCTTGATCACACAAAGAGATGATAGTATCTAGAAAGTATTTTGGATGACAAAGGAATCTAGTTGAATATTAAAAATTGACCTTTAGCAGTTAAACTACACATGATTAACTGTATAGTTGAAGACATGCTTGTTATAATTCAAGTACTATGCATTGCAAGTGATACTTGCATAACAATTCATGTTATATAATAGTGGCATGAATTTTGATAGAATTTTCTCAGCCTGGAATAGCTCTATTCTTTATCTGAGCCATATAATTGACCATTTAATGTCTTGGAAGACCTCAAAGCTGCATTGGAGGATTTTTGTCAGTTTTGATAAATAAAAACACTTCAGACTACATATGAATCTTTTTAGGGACTCAGTAATCCTGACTGAGTTACCATTTTTGGCAGAGTGGGAAGAGGTTTTAGGGAAAGCCAAACCCATGATGTAATAACTTAAAATGTTATTCTTTCCATGAATCCATTATGGCTCCAAAGCATTTAGATTTTTTTGGCTTGTAGAGACTTAGATTGAACAAGCTAATTTACCCAATTTTCTTAACTCTTTTTAATTTTTTTCCCCCTACAATCCTGGGGATTGAACCTAGGACCTCAGGCATGACAGGCAAGTGTTCTACCACTGAGCTACATCTCCAGCCCCTAATTTACTTAACTCCCCAATAAATAATTATACCCTATGAAATCTGTGTGATGAAGGATAAAATTATTAAAACAATTTAAGCATTCATTTTAGTTACTTGATTGTGACCTTGAGTTATACATGTATTCTTTCATTTAAAGAAATACATCATTAGCTCTTAACATGGAGAATTATAATTGTACTAGTAAAATTTATAAAAGGAAAGCTTTTGGCACATGCCTTTAGTCTTAGAAACTTGGATTATTTTATTTTATTTTTCATACTAGGTATCAAACCAAAGGACCTCCAACATGTTATGCATGGTACCCTACCTCTGAACTATACCCTGCCTAATCCCAGCTACTTGGAAGGCAGAGGCAGAAAGATCACAGTTCAAAGGCCAGCTTGGACAACTTACTGAGACCTTGTCCCAAAATAAAAAGGGCTGGGTATGTAGCTCAGTGGTAGATTGTCACTGGGTTCAGTCCCTGGTACTGCCAAAAAAAAAAAAAAAAAAAAAAAAAAACACCGGGCATGGTGATACATGCTTGTAATCCTAGCAGCTCAGGAGACTGAGGCAGGATTTTAAGTTTGTGGTCAACCTCCATTCAGTGAGACCCTGTCTCAAAATAAAAGAAAATAAAAAGGGCTGGGGATGTAGTTCAATGGTAAAGTATCCTTGGCTTCAGTTCCCAGCACAAAAATAAATAAATAAACATACATACATACATATACACATACAAACAAGATTTGGATGAACTGCATCTTAAAAGTTATTGCCCAGCTTATTCTTGTCATTGAATTTCTACAAGGATTTTCCCTGCTATTTGCATATATCCTTCAATTTTAACAATTTTCAGATTAATTAGGTCTCTTTAGATTTCTATTCATGGATAAAGGTAAAAATTTAGACAGCAGTTGAGACTTTAGGATGGCGTAGAATACATATATATTCCTTTTAATGGAAGAAGCTAATATAGAATAAGAAATATGCTATCCCTTTGAAAGCATGCAGAATATTTCCAGTGGAACTTTAAATTATTTTGTGCATTTTTCAGTTTTATAATCTTTTTTTTCCTCCTTGTTCCCTTGGTTAGGAAGTCCAATAAGGCTGCCTCAGAGACTTTGCTGATTTTAATGTCAGTATTGACCTCTTAAAAGATCACTATGATGTTGTTTTGTGGGTTTTAGTAGAATCTTTCTTTGGCAATTACTAGAAAATGCTTTTTCAAATATATGTAATCTTGTGAGCTACATATTACTTAGTTGAACCTCTGAGTAAAATGTCACTGTACTGTAGTCTGAAGTGGGTTGTCCACAATAGAAACAACCAGTCACAATCCTTACATGGCAGGAATATTTACAGCTCTTGATTTCAGTATTGTTTTTGGAATAATATTATGATGACATATGCCTAGATAAACAAATTTGGTACTAGGTATAAGAATTTTAGGCTGGGCATGTGGTGACACATGCCTGTAATTCCTGCTATTCTGGAGGTGGAAACAGTTAAATCTCAAATTCAGGTCTAGCCTGGGCAATTTCTCCAGACCTTACCTCAAAATACAAAATGAAAAGGGCTGGAATTTAGCCCCTAGGAGTAGAACATCCCTGGGTTCAGTACCACAAAAACAAAACTAGCAATTTTTAGTGTCTAAAAACCACTTTTCATAGAGTGTCCTCATTATTAGAATTTTTTTCCCTCTTTGCACAGTTTCTTTCTTAATACCTGACCTGAAATAAGTTAGTATGTATATGGTACTACATATTATTGATTGTATTTATTGATTATAATGGTACTTAAAGCTTCAGATTCTGCATTGATTACTAAACACCTTTCAACTGACACATTTTTAAAACTTAAATTTGTGTACTTGAGTTTGCCACACTAGTAGTTTATGAGATAAGGGATTCTTAAATTTTTTCTTACTGATTATAAAGCATATATGCAGGAATAAATTATTATTATATTTGTATGTACAGTGTTGAGGATTGAACCAAGGCATTCAGCATGCTAGGCAAACTTTCAACCACTGAGCTACATCCCCAGCCCAGGAATAAAGTATTAAAGCTAAGAATTTGGAGGAAGAATTTGAAAGGAATTTAACTTGGGATGACTTGGGATGGAATTTTCAGGTGTTATTTGTATTTAGATATTATGATATTTCTGACCATTATTAATAAATTGCAACCCAGTTTGGCCAAAGTTTCTGAGCAGTGGAGTTTTTGAAAGTTCAACTGTCAAGAGTTGCCAATTTTTTTGTAATCATGCTTATCTCTTCACATAGGGTTGAAAGGAGGAGCAGGAGGTACTGATGGACAAGGAGGAACCTTCCGGTACACCTTTCATGGTGATCCTCATGCCACATTTGCAGCATTTTTTGGAGGTTCCAACCCCTTTGAAATCTTCTTTGGAAGACGGATGGGTGGTGGTAGAGATTCTGAAGAAATGGAAATAGATGGAGATCCTTTTAGTGCCTTTGGATTCAGCATGAATGGATATCCAAGAGACAGGAATTCTGTGGGGCCATCCCGTATCAAACAAGATCCTCCAGTTATTCATGAACTTCGAGTATCACTTGAAGAAATATACAATGGTTGCACCAAACGGATGAAGATTTCTCGGAAAAGGTTAAACCCTGATGGAAGGAGTTATAGATCTGAGGACAAAATTCTCACCATTGAGATTAAAAAAGGGTGGAAAGAAGGCACCAAAATTACTTTTCCAAGGGAAGGAGATGAAACACCAAATAGTATTCCAGCAGACATTGTTTTTATTATTAAAGACAAAGATCATCCCAAATTTAAAAGAGATGGATCAAATATAATTTATAATGCTAAAATTAGTTTACGGGAGGTAAGTTAATAGGACCTAGAATTCTGAGACCGAACACATTTATGTAGCTGATTGATCTTAGGGAATCAATCTAATAGCTAACATTTATTTTGTGCGTATCATATCTTATTTATTGTAATCCTTACAACGACTCTCTGAGGTAGTAGTACCTTAAATTTCTTTTATGAAAGAAGTTTCTAAGTTTATTTAACCATTTAAATGTCAGTTTTATGAATGATGAAGCCTACTCTATTTTTACAATGTGGTTTATAAGATTTGCTCTGGAATCTCATCACCTTAATCCATTTATAAGATGTGTTCTAAAATTATTAATTTGGAGTAATAATGGTATAGCAAAGTATTAAAATAATAATTTATACTTTATAGTAATTATTATATAGTAAATAATAATAATAGTAGTACTTCAGTGTAGTTCTTGAGTTCTTATTTTCACTATTTCCCAAAATAGATTATAACCCATGAAATATGGCCATGTCAGTTTTAGGTCATGCCTAAAATTCTCAAATGACTACATAATTTCTACATTAAAGTCTAAACTTGGCTTAAAATAAAAGATCCTTTTTTTTTTTTTTTTTTTTTTTTTGCGGTGCTGGGGATCGAACCCAGAGCCTTGTGCTTGCAAAGCAAGCACTCTGCCAACTCAGCTATATCCCTAGCCCAAAAGATCATTTTTTAAATCTGATTTCCTCCTGAAGATGTATGTTTTTCCTGAGTTTGCTGTTATTATTATCTTGTATAGTTCTTGTAATCTCACCTCTACTGTACACAGCACTATTGTTGTTCAGCTTCCCTCAGTATCTACTACTGGTCCAATGCTTAGCTCAAGCATTCTGTATTCACAGAAACTAGGGTGATAATGTGAGTGCCCTTTCTCTCACAAAGACCTCTGTGCTTACACTATTAATTGCTAGTTTGTATGTATGTTTCTGTGAGTTACTTGTGCTTTCCTTGAGGTGGCATCTTTTTTCATGGTCCCTCTGTGGTTCAATAGGAATTGTGTAGCATGCAGTAAATAGTACATATTTGTTGACTAAAACAAGTGTATTTCTTATCCTGTAGTTTTACAGAGAAGTAGTTATTGCTCCCATTTAGGTCTTTCCAGTTCTAAGTCTATTCCCTTTCTCGCATTCCATTTTCTGCATTTTGATTATTGTAATAACAACTTCAAATTATCTATTACATTCCAAGGCATTGTTAAAGACATTCTTTACTTCTCCTTTCCCTTTTCCTTACTTTCCCATATTTTGTAACATCTCTGGTTACATATGACCTGAAGAATTTTTCTTTTCTTTTTTTCCTGAAGGATTTTTCTAATGGGGAAAAAGTTTTGTAACTATTGCTATTCTTTTGGAGGTTAAAATTTTACCTTAATATGTATATTTTTTTACTATCTGTTTACTGTTACTAATCTGTTTACATAGATTTTTAAGTTTTAGAGTTTGATAACTTTATTTTGTCTAATTTAGGCATTGTGTGGCTGTTCAATTAATGTGCCAACAATGGATGGAAGAAACATACCTATGTCAATAAATGATATTGTGAAACCTGGCATGAGAAGAAGAATTATTGGATATGGGCTGCCATTTCCCAAAAATCCTGACCAACGTGGTGACCTTCTAATAGAATTTGAGGTGTCCTTCCCAGATACAATATCTTCATCATCCAAAGAAGTTCTTAGAAAACATCTTCCTGCCTCATAGAATGAAGAACTTTGTTACCCATATTTTGATAAGGCACTGAAAATATAAAAGGACTGGCAGTTTACTGATGTAGATGTGAATTCTGTATAAAAATGTGTAAATTTTTCTGAGGGCTCCTTAAATTGCATGAATAGAGACGGGTCAAATAAATAGGCAAAAGGGATTTTTACAGTTAGAGATGAAAAGAAAACTACTCACTGTATTTTATTTTATTTCTCTCAAATCAGAAATTTTAGTATTTTGCTTATATATAAAAGTTGGTTTTGTGAAATCAGCAGATATGTTTCTAATAAAGTACTAGATAATCCAAGTACTTTATTACTTACATCTTTAGATAATCAGTATTACTAGGTTCCCATTTATAATGGAATTTCAATACTTAACTGTGTATGTAATATGTATTTCTAGGAGAGATTAAAAGCCAAAGTTGTTTGGAAATGTGGTTATTAGATTTAAATCACCCTGAAATGCTGTTTGAGGGCTAATACCAACCTGTAAAAGAACGTACTGGAGAATATGTTTCACTATTTTCATTTTTTAAGTATATGGTAACATTTCTCAATAACATGGTTGTAATGTTCTTAAAAGCAGACCTTTTCTTCACAAAAATAAAATGAATGGCAATTTATCTCCTGTGGAAATCCCAGTTGCCTGAATTACTGATATTTTAGAAATAGACTTTTTAAATGCCGTATGTAATTTTATGCAAGTTAACTATATATCTTGGGCTTAATAAATTATACGCTCATTTTGTTGTCCACTAGTTTAAAATAATTTGTTTAATAAGAAATGTGTTTTTAGAGGAAACACTTGGAATTAATTTCCAAGTACACAGTCTTCTATAACTTACTCATAATATGCTATCTATACCTTATATAATTTCCCTAAAAAGAATAAACTACCACTGTGGTATTAAACCAAAATATAGGAAAAATAAACACTAACTGCTGCTTATGGTTAATGTTGCTACTACTTGTTACGCATATAAATATTTTACTTTTTCATATGTATAGATTGCATTTCTTAGGTGTTTTAATTTTTTAAAATATATTGCGTTTAAAAATTATTTTGTTTTGTCTTCTGTTTTTATAACTATATTGAGAGTAATGCTTTGAGGAGTTTTGGTTAAAAAAACACTTCCCAGCCAGGTATGGTGGCACATGCCTGTAATCCCAGCAACTCAGGAAGCTGAGGCAGGAGGATTGCATGTTTGAGGCCAGGCTCAGCAATTTAGTGAAGCCCTAAGCAGCTTAGTGAGACCCTGTCTCACAATAAAAAAATAAAAAGGACTGGGGATATGGCTCAATGGGGAAGTGTCCCTGGATTCAATCCCCAGTACAAAACAAAAAAGAAAAAAAAAAGAACAATAACAACAAAATCACTTTCCAGGGTAATGATTCACACACACACACACACACACACACACACACACACAATTGGATTCTGTCACCTTTTAGTAGAATAAAAATAGGTTATAATAAGTATATGCCTTATACCTTTATTGAGATAGAATTCATATATCATAATTCAATTTATCTTTTTTGTGTATGTGTGCTGAGGAATGAACCCAGGGCCTTGTGCAATCTAAGCATACATTCTACCACTAAGCTATACCTTACCACTAAGCTATACCACTGACCTGTTAGTTGACTCCCTTTCCCCTGCTTTGTGTATGTGAGTGACACTGAGATGTCACCAGAGCCTTGCACATACTAGGCAAAAAAGCCTATGTTTACCCTTTTGAAGTGTACAATTCAGTGTTTTCAGTATGATCATATAGTTGTGCCATCATTACCATTAATTCCGGAATATTTTCATCACTCTCGAAAGAAACCCTATGTTCAGTAGCAGTCACTCCCCGTTCTTTCTTACTTCCAACTATTGACAACACTAATCTATTTTTTATCTGATGGATTTGTCTATCTGGATATTTCATATAAATGGAATAAAACTATGTGACTATCTTTTGTCTGATTAATTTAGCATGATATTTGAGGTCCATCCATGTTGCTTCATCTATCAGTACTTCATTTCTTTATATGGCAAATAATATTATATGTATATATCACATTTTGTTTTTTTTTTTTTTTGTGTGTGTGTGTGTGTGTGTGTGTGTGCACTACTGTGGATGAACCCAGGAGACCTCCACCCCTGAGCTACTTCCTCAGTCCTTTTTATTTTTTGTTTTGAGACCTGGACTCATTAAGTTGCCAAGGCTGACCTTGAACTTGTAATTTTACAAGCCTCAGCCTCCCACATAGCTGGGATTATTGGTGTGTGCCATTATGCCTAGCACATTTTGTTTATCTGTCAAGATGTTTTGGGACATTTGGGTTATTTCCCCTTTTTGGTTATTATATGATGTTGCTATTGACATTTGTGTGCAAATTTTTGTGCAAATTTTCAATTAGGCATATATCTTAGAGTGGAATTGTTGGAAATAACCATGTACTTAGTTGCAAATGGAAGATATTTGAAAAAAATGCGAAGACTTGAGCTAATCGTACTTGCTCTATTTAATTCATAAATTCTTTATAACTTTGTTTCTCTGAGTAACAGTTAAAATGCCCTTGAGTTCAGTCCCAGCACTGCAGTGGGTGAAATGCCCTAGAGACATGTGAACATCATGGAAATTTTCTTATAAGTCTAAAGAACTGGAACTGAAAAGCATCATTGTGGGTGTGATTTCTATTTTAAACCCACACTTACTGCAGTTTTCTTCCAGGTAAAATAAAGGATTTATAGGTTAGAAATGTGGATAATCTTTGTGTTAAATTTTTTTAAATTGGAAATTATTCTAAGTAGTAAAATAATAAATTTACATTGTTATACAGTGTTCTAATATCTCTCTTAGAGGATACTAATAATGCCTTACTGTATGGTAAGTGCTCAATTTTAATTTATCAAATGTTGAATTAATAGTAGTAGTATAAGTAAAGCTTAAAATTTTTCTAATTTTGTGAGATTTTAAAATGTTCTCTTGGATCCGTTTTGCATAGCTGGAAGAGTTGTGAGGTACTGTAGATCCCAATAAGCTAATTGATAAAGATGTTTATCTTTCCTACAAGAAAAACCACAAGTTCCTTATGCTAAAAAGAACAACTGTAGATCAAGGTCATTGATGGCTTGCCAAAAAAAGCATTTTGTTTGGCTGGCTCAGTAGTTTAAAAATCATTTTTTAATTAGGATGTTTCTAGGCAAGGCATACACTTCTCCCACTGACCTACCATTCTCTATTGTGTTACGTAAAGCTGCCATGTATGTTTAGTTCACTTACCTCTGACCTCTGAAAGCATCTGAGTTTGTGACCTCTCCTTCAACTCATCACTTCTGCCTATTAGTAGCTTCTCTTGGAAGAAAGGAATTAAAAATACTCCTGCTTGTTTATTTTTAGGAAACTGTCATTTGAATAGTTATATGGTGGGTAAAAAATGAAGTTAATATATGTGATTGAACTCACTAAAGGGCTTAGCAGTGACTTACTCTCCTCATATTTCAAGAACTATGTACTTAACCTCCCAGAGTTAAGGATAAATAGACATCATCCTTAATGTAAAAATAACTTCTACTCAATAATGTATGATGTAGTATATTGCCTGTATGTCATGTGTGTATATGTTGGCTTTCACCTTTATGGAAACAGAAAAATTTGACTTGTTATTTTTTGATAATAACTTCATCAGAATTTGGATGAGTAGCTAAATTTTATAGATTAAATATTTCAACATTTTTATCATTTCATTTTTTTACCCACATGATACTTTTAGTTCATAAAATTCATAAAACATTTCGAGTGGGAAAGAATTTTAGAAATCACATTTTGTAGATGAAGAAGTAAAACCAGGGAGGCTAAGTGACTTTTCTGCAGTTAAAGACCAAGCTATAAAAGAGATTCAGGGAATTTGTCCCATTCTCAGTGCCACATTTTCCCTAGTGTGCTATTCATGTTCCTTGTTAAATTTTCAAGAATGGAGAAAATGTTTTAAAAGTTTGTTTGCTATCTCTTAGTATAGTCTGCTTAATTTAGCATGTATATTTGAAATACTTTGAGTCATTTATGAAGACAATATAAAGTCACAACTTTTGAGACACTTATTACAAAATGGGTTATTTTATTATTATTATTTTGTGTGTGTGTGTGTGTGTGTGTGTGTGTGTGGTGCTGGGAATCAAACTTAGAACCTCACACAAGCTAGGTAAGGGTTCTGCCACGAGCTTCATTCCTTTCAAAATTTTTATTTTGAGACATGGTCTTGCTAAATTATTCAGACTCGCCTTGAACTTGCAATCCTCCTGAGTCTCCTAAAAAGCTATGATTACAGGTGTGCACTATCATGTAGGCTCAAAAACATTAAAAAAAATTTTTTTGTAGTTGGACAGCATGCCTTTATTTTATATTTATTTTTATGCAGTGCTAAGGATCAAACCCAGTGCCTCACACATGCCAGGCAAGCACTCTGCCACTACAGCCCCAGCCCCTCAAAAACCTTTTTCAAGAAAATTAATAGCAACAATATTTCATAATTAGGATGGACCCTTGATTATTTTGTTAAATGTACCTCAAAATTATTTTCAAAATACTATAAGGCCATATTTGAAGTTTTATATAAACCACATAAGGTTTTTGAAAGTAAGATACTATCTATGTGAAATCTTATCCTTGTACAAAAAAGAGAGATGGGGAAAGGTAAGAGGGAAGGAGGAGGAAGAAAGGGCAAGAAAAAAACTTGGAGAGTTTTTCATCAAAAAAGTTTATAATGAGTAATAATATGTGGAACCTCTATATTCATTTGCAAATACAATGATCCCTCTCAAACTAAAAATTTTTTGGTACATCTCTTCATCAAAATATTGATTTGTGTGAATACAGTTCTTAAGCTATTGAGATCATTTGAAAAGAGAAAGCTGGAGGTTGGACAAAGAAAATGATAGTAAATGGTAGAAGCAAATGAAAAAATTCAGATGCAGCCCTAAACATAAGAAATAAAGCCAAAGACAGAACTTTATTACTGTTTCTGTTAAAGGGTTGGCATTAAAATGAATACAGGTATGGTGGCACACCCCTGTAATTCCAGCTACTTAGGAGGCTGAGGCAAGAGGATCACAAGTTCAAGGTCAGCCTCAGCAATTTAGCAAGACTGTCTCAAAAACTGAAAGGGCTGGGAATGTGGCTATGGTAGGTTTCCATCTCTAGTACTGAAAATTCTGTACAGGAAGGTTTTTTTTTTTTTTTTTGGTGGTGCTGAGGATTGAACCCAGGGCCTTGTGCTTATGAGGCAAGCACTCTACCAACTGAGCTATATCCCCAGTCCAGGAAGTATTTTTGTAACATGAAGTTATGGAAGGTCCAATGAGAAATATTTAGTTATGTTTATGTAAATGGTTAAAGAAAAATCTAAGTACACATTTTGCATCTCTAGGGCTCCAGAGGTAGAGGAATTTAAAGGGCTAAGGTTAAATGAGAATCATAAAATTCAAAAAGCATTAAGCATTTGAAATAAGGTTATGCTTTCTATTTAAAAATTACATTCTTGATATGCCTATTCTATCTAAGAAAGTAAATTAAATTTGCAAGTATCTTAATGAAACTGTGAGATTAGGAGATCCTAAAGTTTCTAAAGTGAGCAAGGAATGGTAAATCATATAGTATTACTAATTAAACACAGACTATCATTCTCATTTAATACAGTCTTCATTGTAGGAATCTTAAAAAGTGACTAAGTAGGGTTCTGCCTGAAACTTTTTTTCCCATAACAACTTAAATTCCTGATCACTTTCCTACCAGAATGCTTTCAGAGACAACCCAATTAGATGGGGAAATAATATTTTACCTTGGCTTTTATAAATTACACTCCCTAATTTATGAAGGCAACCTTGAAAGTTGGCACAACCAACTTCAGAGTAGTAATTACACAACAGAGATAGTTATACATTTATGCCTTTTTCCCCCTCAATATTTAATGCATAAATTTTGGAGGAAATTATTTAAAAGTTGAAATTGGAAACCAGGCTGTAATGGGGCTTTTGTATTATTTAAAATTACTTGCTAGGTAATATAGGTTAATTTCCATAAACTTTGAAGAGAGTATATGAAGTCACACCATCTCTGCTTTGGTACTCACACAAAATGATTTACACACCACAAAATTTATACAAGGGCTGAGGATGCAGCTCAGTGGTAGAGTGCTTAGCAGGTACAGGCCCTGGGTTGGATCCCCAGCCCCACAAAAACAAAACAACAAAAAGAAAAATTTTTGCAATAAAAACTATTATTGTACCAAAGTCATTTAATCAAAATAAATGTAACAAAGTATGTCAAACATTTTAGAGTGGAATTCAGATATCTTACGTTTATTTCCAGTTAGAATCTTTTCCATATTTTTATTGGTTCATTATACTTAAACATAATGGTAGAGTTCATTACACATTTGTAAATGCACATACGTAACAATATAATTTGGCCAACGTCATTATCCAGTATTTCTCTTTTCCCTCCCCTCTTCCCTTTCTGATCCCTTTCTTCTACTCTACTGATCTCCCTTTGATTTTCATGAGACCACCCCCACTTTTCCTTTTTCCTTTTTCAGTTAGAATCTTGAGGTGTTAGGTGTGACGAATTTGTTTTTCAACTTCTTTTTTCCATTTTTAATTTTTTTTACATGACAGAGTATATTTTGGAATATTATACATACATAGAATAAGTATAACTTGTTCCAATTAGGATCCCGTTATTGTGGTTGCACATGATGTGGAGTTACTTTGGTCATGTATTTACATATGAAGATAGGAAAGGTATGTCTGATTCGTTCTACTGTATTTCCTATTACCTTCCCCCTCATCCCGTCATTCCCCTTTGTCTAATTCAATTAACTTTTAATCTTCCCCTCCTTGTTGTGGATTAAAAAGACTTATTTAGTATTATGAATAGATATGTCATCTCATTTAATAATTTTTCTTATTAAACATGATGTGTTTAAATATTAAGATCAGTCATTGGCTAGGAATCCTAATTTTCTAGTGGTGTGAAATTTTAAAACTTTACCAGTTCTTTAATTAATACAAAATAATTTATTTTTACATGTATTTTTCATTAAAACAGGTTCAAGTTGTTTTAAGACCGATGTGTAGTTTAAAAAATGGAGACTATGTGCTATGTAAATCTCAATTTCTTTACATAGGCTCTGTTATACACGCTTTAAAATGTGTACATGTTATTGAATTAAACAATTTTCAGCTGGATGTGGTGACAAACACCTGAAATCCCAGCTATTTAGGAGGCTGAGGCAGGAGGATCACAAGTTTGAAGCCAGCGTAGGCAATTTAGTGAGACCCTGTCTCAAAATAAAAAATAAAAAGGTCTGGGAATGTAGTTTAGTAATGGAGTGCTTGCCTAGATGTCTGAGGCCATAGTTTTGATTTCCAGTACTGCAAATAAATAAGCAAAATATTTTCAGAGAAGTAAAGGTACTAAATTAAAGAACAACACATAATTCTAGTTAGTGAATGTAGATAGGCTATGAATTAAAAATTACCATGAATATGTGACTATTTCAAAAAGCCTGAACCAAGTATCTTGTGTCTAGTTACACACTGTTAAGTGTATACCTTATACACAAAATAAATGCCCTGCATGCCTTTGATTTTAGTTTATAAAATACTAATTTATGAGAGCACAGTGGTTAACAGTTCATAATCATTTTCAACTGTATAGCCTAATATTTTTGCATAGTAATTTATAATTTTTTGAGTAGTTATTATTACTTCTAGTTGCAGATGAGGAAACAGATTAAGATGTTTTTAAATCCCTTATCCCAGGTCACAAAGCTAGAAAAGATATAACTATTATTCAAACCCAGATAACAATTTTTGACCTGCTGCTTCTACTATTCATGGCTACATGTTTATGAAGTTGGCAGTAATCTTCATTTGTTCTGCCTGGAAGAACAGAACAAATCCTTCCATAACTAGTAAATTATTTAAGATAGTAAATTTTGGAAATCAAGAGAAGTTTATCTCAGTGAATAGATGTTAACAATTCATTGTATGCCTTGCTGCCATGAAGATCATTTTAGCTGTTGTCATTATCAGGAAATATTTTGTAAAGGGCATGAGAGTAGGAGCTGGGATCACAAATAAAAATGATTTTTACAAAAGCATTTGTAAACTTGAGGATGGAGGAGAGATACATAAAGAGCATGTCAGTGGAAATTCACTATGTCCTTGCCTCCTCTGAGAAATATTTTCTACCAGTTAGGAGTTGTTTCTGCCTAGATCTTTCAGGGGCAGAACCAAGAATTTGAAGTTCTTTTTTCCTTGTGTCTAAATTGGGCTAGTTTTATGATTATCAAATATATTTCTTGTATTCAGGAAAGACTAGAATTTTATTATTTTTATATTCTGATTGGTAGAAAATAAAATTCATGTCTCCTCTGTGTCAAGATCTGTGTTAGATGTAATGATAAATTTAACCAGCTAGATCTTTGCCCTCATAAAGCTTTTTAAAAATTATTTCTATCTTTTAAATTTACTGATATTTGTTTTATAATCAACAACTGTTCTATCCTGGAGAATGTTTCAGGTAAACTTGAAAAAAATGTATACTCTACTATTGTTGGATAGATTATTCTACAGATGTCTATTAAATCTAATATTTGGGTATAGTGTTATTTGAGCCTCTTTTTGTTGTTGTTGTTGATCTGACTACTTGTTCCATCCTTTGGATGGGACAGAATGGGGTATTGAAGTCTTTAAATATTGTAGTTAAATATTCTATGTGTCTCCTCATTTCTGTCATTTTTTGCTTCATGTATTTTGGTGTTCTCTTATTAGGTGCATAAACATTTATAACTGTTATATGTTCCTGATAGATTAATCCATTATTATTATTATAAAACATTACAAACTTTTTTAATATTATAAAACGACCCTCTATCTCTAGAGACATATTTTTGTTTTAAGGTCAATTTCATGGGCTACTAGTATAGACACTTTAGCTTTCTTGTATTTGCCATTTTTATATTATCAATATAGTTGGATTTATGTCTGCCATTGTACTAATTTTCTATGTGTTTCTCTCTTGCTCTCTGTCGCTTTTTATTTTTATTTTTTGCAGTGCTGGGGATTGAACCTAAGGTCTCATGCATGTTAAGCAAGCAAGCACTCTACCACTGAAAAACATCCCCACCCCCACCCCCTACAGGGTCTTGTTAAATTATCCAAGTTGACCTCAAACTTGTGGTTCTCCTGCCTCCTGAGTCCTTCTTTACTGCTTTCTTCTGCATGAAGTAAATACTTTCTAATATAGAATTTCAATTTCTTTAATGATTTTTTCATGATTTAAAAAATTATTTCCTTAATGGTTTCTGTTAATATGAATTTCGCAGGCTCAGCTTCTGATTTACATTAACAATTTCAGTGAAATATAGAAATGTTACTTCTTTATAGCTCTACTTTTCCTTTCTGCCTATATTAGCTTTCTATTGTTGTGACCAAAATACCAAGAAGAACAACTTACAGGAGGAAAGATTTATTTTGACTCATGGTTTTAGAAACCTTAGTTCATGGTTGGTCAACTCCATTACAGAAACTTCATGGTGAATGGGCATGGCAGAGAAAAGCTGCTCAGATAATGTCAATAAGAAGCAGAGCAAGGGAGATAAGACCATATATATTTCCTAAGGCCATGCCCCCAGTGACCTACTTCCTCAAGCCATGCCTATAGCTATATGCCTATAGTTTTCACCACCTTCCAGTAAGTCCATTCAAATTATGAATTCACCAAATGGATTAATCCACTGATGAAGTCAGAGCCCTTATGATCACTGCCTAAAATCATTGCCTGAAAGCCCTACTTCAGAGCCTTGCTGCATTGGGCACCATGCTTTCAACACAAGAGCTTTGGGGGGATATTGCAGGTCCAACCAAAACACCTTCTTTTTGTGATATTGTTATATACATGACAACTGTAAATATTATAAATCCAATGATACATATTTACAATTATTATTTTATATAATTTAATGGTTTTTAAAGAAACAAGATAGGAAGACAAATATATAACTTTTATTATATTAGACTATTGATCATTCTAGTTATCTTCATTTGTTTTCATGCATTTGGGTTAGTTAGCATCTGGAATAGTTTCTTCAATATAATATTTTTCCCACCCACCTCCTTTGTGTTGTTATTGGTAAATGTACTGCATTTCTATATGTTATAGTACCAATAATACATTTATACATATTGTTTTATGTGATTGTTTTTTGAATCAGTGAAGAGAAAAAAGGAAAAGAAATGTGCATTTATAATGTCTTTTGCATTTACATAATTCCCATTACTAGTTTGCATGTTTGTTCATGTGGATTTTTGTGTGTTCATGTGTTTGTGAATGTGAATTATTAACTGAAGAACTGGCATCTGGGAGCCACTTACTTTCAGTTTGAGGAACTTCTTTTAATGTTTAAGGCAGATTTGCTATTAACAAATAGCAAATCTTACTTTTTTCTTTTTTAGGAATGTCTTTATTTGGCTTTTTTTTTTTTGGTATAGTACTGGGGATTGAACCCAGCCACTGAGCTATGTCCACAGCCCTTAAAATTTTTTTACTTTTTTTTTAAAGACAGGGTCTCACTAGGTTATTCAGGGACTAAATTGTCCAGGTTCACCTTGAACTTGTGATCCTCTGACCTCAGCCTTCCCAGTCACTGGGATTATAAGTACATACTATCATGCCCAGCTTGCCTTTGCCTTTGAAAGATAGTGTTGCTGGAGATAAGATTCTTGGTTGGCAAATCTCTTTGTTTAAGCATTTTGAATATGTTGTTCACCTGCTTCTGTTCCCCCATTATTTCTGGTTAGAAATAGCTGCTTTTATTAAGCTTCCTTTGTGAGCTATAAGTCATCACTTGCTGTTTTTAAGATTTTCTCCTTGTCTTTTGTTTTCAGCATTTTTTACTATGAAATGTGTGTGAGTGCATGTGTGTGGATTTTTTTGCACTTATCCCATGTGGAGCTTATTGAGTTTTTTTGACGTATAGATTAATTTTTTTTTTAACAAATTTGGGGATTTTTCAGCCTCTTTTCTTCAAATATGTTCTTTTCTATTTCTTTCCCCTCTCTCTTTACTTCTCCTAGTACTAAGTTTTGAATGTATTGCCTTTGATAGTGTTTCTAATTTTCTGAGGCTCTGTTCAGGTTTTTTATTCTTTTTTCTATTCTTTGGAATATTTAATCTTTATCAATCTATTCTCTTTTTCTACCAATTCAAATCTACTCTTGAGCTCTGTTACATATAAATATATCATTTATATTCTTGATCTTTCAGTTCTATGATTTCCATCTGGTTCCTTTTTATAATTTGTCTCTTTATTGATTTTCTGTTTGATGAAACATTGTTGCTGTATCTTCCTTTAGTTAATTATGGTCTCCTTTAGATCTTGAACATATTTGTAATGGCTACTTTCAAATCTTTGTTAAACTCAACAACTGGTACATTCACAAGCAGTTTTTGTTGGCTTTATATTTCCTGGAATATGGATTATACTTCCTTTCTTTTTTAAAAAATTTTTTAGTTGTCAATAGACCTTTACTTATTTATATGCGGTGCTGAGACTCAGACCCAGCACCTCACTCGTGCTAGGCAAGCGCTCTACCACTGAGCCACAGCCCCAGCCCCATACTTTCTTTAAGGTAATTTATTTTAGCAATTCTGGTCCCCACCCACCTCTGGAACTCATTATTGTTATTTACTTCTTTAGTGATTGGAAGAACTTTTTAGTAAAGTCTATTTTACCTTCACAGTGTGAAGCCTATGATGTTCCTCTTTGGGGAAGCAACTTAGGGTGTTCACACAGTCACACTGAGATGACACTGGTTTTGACAAGGCTCTGTTTGAGGATTTATGTTTCCTGACCACATCCAGATGTGAAGCTCCACTAATTGCTGATTGATTATTCTGTTTCAACAATGCCATGGGAATATATTGTTCTAAAAACAGCAAAATTGGACACCTTTTAAAGGATAATACTGACATTGTGTTTGAGATTTGCTCTGACCCCAGGAAGTCTCCTCCCATCTTTCTCTTTGTCCCTGAAGTGATTGCTATACCAATTGCTTTGATCTGATCGTGACATATTGTGTACATTTGTTGAAATGTCATACTCTATCAAAAATGTGCACAATAATTACAAGCCAGTTAAAGACAAAAATATATTTAAAAAATAAGTCATTTTTTGGAAAATAATGCGAAGTAAGGAAAAGATGATAATGGGATAGAAACTGGCAGGCGAAGCAGAGGAGTACTTTTAGCTAGAGGAGTTAAAGCCTCTCTGGAAAGAGACATGAGCCACTTAGACCTCAATAAAGCAAATAGTGTAGCTGCTGGAAGGTCTGGTTGAAAACCATTTAAGGAAAAAGGAACAGCAATAGCAAAAGTCCTGCAATGGGCTGGTTGTGATAATGCATTCATTCAATCCCAGTGACTCAGGGAGGAAGTGTTGCACATTTGAAACCAGCCTCAGGAATTTAGCAGAACCCTCAGCAACTTAGGGAGACCTTGTCTCAAAATTTAAATAAATAAATAAATAGGACTGGGGATGTAGTTCAGTGGTAAAGTACCCTGGATTCAATCCCCAGTACAAGAAGAGAGAGGGAGAGAGAGAGAGAGAGAGAGAGAGAGAGAGAGAGAGAGAGAGAGAGAGAGAGAAAGAAAGAAAAAAAAAATCCTGCAATGAAATACTTTATTGGGAAAAGGAAAGATACATTTAATCAAGTTTAATCAAGACTTAGTATCAAATTTTCAAATCTTATTGATATATTTCCTAATATAAACCAGTGGCAGAAGTAAATAATGTAAAACAAAAAAAGAAAATTGGACTACATTATGTCATGTTGGCTTCTGATCCTGGCTCTTACTCAGCCACGTTTCTTTTCAGGCTTGTTTTCCCTTTGTAATAGAGAATACGTATCATATATAATTCCTAATAGAATATGTAATTCTATAAAGAATTCTGGAAATGGACAAATTATATTCAAAGAGTTAAATTATGTTGAATTAAAAATTTAGAGCTGGGTGTAGGAGTGAGTGCCTGTAGTTCCAGCTGCGCAGGAGGCTGAGGTGGGAGGATTATTTGAGCTCAGGAGTTCAAGACCAGCCTGGGTAACCAGGCAAGACCCTTGTCTCAAAAAAAAAAAAAAGGACTAGTTTTATATGTCAACTATAATACAATTACTAGCCCCTACTGATAAACAGAAACTAAACAGCTAGAAACAAAGAGCATCATTGAAAAAATAAACCTCAATAACATGTTTAAGGATGTGTGATTCCCAAAAAGTGATTTGCAATACTGAAAGTAACTTATTCACTTATTCCTATTACCTCCTTTGTAGTTTCCTGGGACTGGAGACCTCTGGTTAGGAGCCACTAGGCTTGCTTTGATTGTAATTTTGGTATCTGCTGTTTGCTGACCACGTGACACTAGATGAAGTCTATCCTTGAGTATATGAAACTGCCTTTAGAATTCATACAATAACTCACCTTGGAAAAACAGACTACAGTAAAATTTAATTTGTTAGTGTGGGTGAAATTTTTTTTTTTTACTTTTTAATTATGAATCATGAATTTATTTGTATCATTAACAACTTTGGGAAGTTTCATAAGTAAATGTCCTAACACAAATAGCTAATAATGTTAGGGTAGAAAAGAATAGTTTATGTTCTTTAAATTGGTAATAGTAAATAATACATGAAATTTAAATTAGGTAATGTTACTTTTTAATAATACTTTGAAATTTAAACTACTTATGTGTGGTTCTGGAAAACTGGTACAGGGAACAAAAATAGAAAATTAGTTTGCCCACTTCTCTTAATTATTCTTCACCAGCCTTCATTTTTTTCCTGAAAGATGTTACTAGGGATAACAATTATGGAAGTTAAAATACTTACATATAATTAGTTTGTTAGAGTTCACATTTTCAAATATCAATCCATATCATGACAAAGCATAAAAACTTAATAAGCCATAAAATTTTCAGGAATAAGTAAAACTATACTTCAACAGAAATAAAAATTCTTAAGTATCTGGCTATCTTCTAGAACTACAGCTATGTAACAACACATAACAATGTTCTGGTCACCAATGGACAGCATATATAATGGTGGTCCCATAGCATTATAATAGAGCTAAAAAATTTCTATCTGGTATTTTTACTCTACCTTTTCTATGTTTAGATGCTTACACAAATACACTATTGTGTTCTAATTGCCTACAGGCTTCAGTTTATAGCAATAGACTCTCCCACATGTCCATATATATGGTAGATTATACCATCTAGGTTCATATAAGTACATTCTGGGTTTGCATGACAGAATTGCCTGGGTGATTCATTTCTCGGAACAAATCCCTTTAAAATTAAATTTTGTTTTGTTTTGTTTTGAGAGATGTTTTGCTAATTTGCCAAGTCTACCCTCAAACTTGCAATCCTTCTGCTTCAGCATCTGAGTACCTGTGATTACAGGCATTTCACTGTGTTCAACCATACAGAACATATCCTGTGTAAAGTGATGCAGGTTTGTATGTAAAATATAGCAGCACTCAGAGGGTTTTCTGGTGTTGTTTTTATTCTCTGACAGTAAGAATACATTTTACACTATCATCTAATTGCTTACATTGTGTGTGAGTGTGTCCATATTAGTTTGAAATTACAGGGCTGGGGTATAGCCCAGTGATAGATCACTTGCCTATCATATGCAAGGCTCTGTGTTTGAACCCCTGCAAAACTTACTGCAAAACAACAGCAAACATATATGAAATTACAACTATTCAGCTTTTTCTATTGAAATACCAATATAAACAGGGCACAGTTATGTATACCTGTAGTCCCAGCTACTTGTGATGCTAAGGACGACGATTGCTTAAGCCCAGTAGCTCAACATCAGCCTGGGCAACATAGCAGATCCCATCTCAAAAACAAACAAACTAATAAAAATAGCAACTTGAAATTATCTTTTTTGACCTTTGAATATAATTGTATATACAGATATGTATATGAAATGAAAGTTCCATAAAGCGTTACCTACTCTTCTTAAAAGGAATTACTCTGATATTTCTATTGTACTCTAGCTATTTGTTTTAATTGTGCTATTCAACATTTTTCATGATCTACATTTAGGAAATAGCTCTACAGTTTGAAAAATTCTAGGAATTCTTTTTTTTTTTTTTTTGATACTGAGGATTGAACCCAGGGGCACTCCACCACTGAGCCACATCCCCAGCCCTATTTTGTATTTTATTTAGAGACAGGATCTCACTGAGTTGCGTAGGGCCTCGCTAAGTTGCTGAGGCTGGCTTTGAACTCACGATCCTCCTGCCTCGGCCTCCCAAGTGCGAGATTACAGGCATGCGCCACCGCGCCCGGCTTCTAGGAATTCTTATAAGGATATAAATGTAACAGTTGCTAAAATGTAATATGATTGTCAATTTGTTTAATTACTTTTGAACTTAACTAGAAGGTTATTATTTGATTGTGAGAATTGCAGTAGATACAGCTACTTTTTGGTCAGGAGACAAATTCTAATAAAAGACTATTAGTAGTAGTAGTAGCAGTACTAGGGATTGAATCCAGGGACGTTGTACCACTAAGCTACATTCCCAACCCTTTTTATTTTATTTTGAGACAGGATCTCCCTAAGTTGCCCAGACTGGCCTCCAACTTGGGTTCTTCTGCCTCAGCCTCCCAGGTTGCTGGGATTATAGATAAGATCATTATTTTAATATATTTATAGATGGAATTCATTTCTTTTCTTTTTTTTTTTGTCACACATCTGCCTTTATTTGAGCAGAAGGTGGGACACTTCTAGCAACAGTACAAAAATTAATTTACAAAAGCTGGAATTTAGTGAAGCCACCGGTGGGTACCCTTGGGAGCTCATACATAGATGCTGACCCAGAGGAAAAGGAAGAGGACTCCATAACCCATGAAGAGTGAGGCCACCAAGGAGATGAGGAGCTCTTTGTAGATATCCCGTGTGTATTTGGTGGAGGTAACCTCATGAACGAAGAACCAGGCGGTGAAGAACATGCCAATAGCCAGGAGTACCACAGTCAGGTGGGGGGAGACAGCTGGGTTGAATGGGCTGGTGTGTCTGCTCATGGCCCAGAACTCCATTTTGCTCCGCACATGGTGAGCTGCAGCTCTGCCACCGGAAGAACCGATGGAATTCTTTTCTATCAATTTCAGATAATTATGAATAGAAAGTAAATATGTATTAAATTTGTCATATTGAAAGCGCATAATGGCTGTGATAATATTTAGAATTCAAATTCTTATAGTTTAGCAAACTTATGTTACTAACACTTTTTCAAAATTAAATGTGCAAATCAGACTATGAAGGTCTTATGTAAAGAGGTGGGTGTTTTTAGTAAGAAACAAATATGTTGTTTCTCTTAGATTAACGTATTATTTATTGTTAATTTATTTATTCATTTTGAGTTCAGAATGAATTTGAGCATGATTCTGATGAGTTGCTTTACCCTGAGTGTAGGAAAGGTAACTTTTCAATTAAACACAACTGCACTCTCCCTCTCCCTCTCTCTCTCTCAGTACTGGGGTTTGAACTGGGAGCACTCTACCACTGAGCTGCATCCCCACTCTTTTTATTTTTTATTTTGAGAAAGGGCCTCACCAAGTTGCTGAGACTGGCCTCAAACTTGTGATTCTCCTGACTCAGCCTCCTGAGTAGCTGGGATTACAGCATGAACCACTTACTTTAACTTTTTTTAAAGTTGCTTTAAATTTTAAGTCAACTTAAAGCAGTGGTTTGGTGGCACCTGGGGATCTGTGCCCTTGGGCTCATCTCTTTTCAAGCCCTTAA
>JAJEJO010000140.1:515350-547616 GCA_020662805.1 Glaucomys volans
AGGAAGAGGACTCCATAACCCATGAAGAGTGAGGCCACCAAGGAGATGAGGAGCTCTTTGTAGATATCCCGTGTGTATTTGGTGGAGGTAACCTCATGAACGAAGAACCAGGCGGTGAAGAACATGCCAATAGCCAGGAGTACCACAGTCAGGTGGGGGGAGACAGCTGGGTTGAATGGGCTGGTGTGTCTGCTCATGGCCCAGAACTCCATTTTGCTCCGCACATGGTGAGCTGCAGCTCTGCCACCGGAAGAACCGATGGAATTCTTTTCTATCAATTTCAGATAATTATGAATAGAAAGTAAATATGTATTAAATTTGTCATATTGAAAGCGCATAATGGCTGTGATAATATTTAGAATTCAAATTCTTATAGTTTAGCAAACTTATGTTACTAACACTTTTTCAAAATTAAATGTGCAAATCAGACTATGAAGGTCTTATGTAAAGAGGTGGGTGTTTTTAGTAAGAAACAAATATGTTGTTTCTCTTAGATTAACGTATTATTTATTGTTAATTTATTATTTATTCATTTTGAGTTCAGAATGAATTTGAGCATGATTCTGATGAGTTGCTTTACCCTGAGTGTAGGAAAGGTAACTTTTCAATTAAACACAACTGCACTCTCCCTCTCCCTCTCTCTCTCTCAGTACTGGGGTTTGAACTGGGAGCACTCTACCACTGAGCTGCATCCCCACTCTTTTTATTTTTTATTTTGAGAAAGGGCCTCACCAAGTTGCTGAGACTGGCCTCAAACTTGTGATTCTCCTGACTCAGCCTCCTGAGTAGCTGGGATTACAGCATGAACCACTTACTTTAACTTTTTTTAAAGTTGCTTTAAATTTTAAGTCAACTTAAAGCAGTGGTTTGGTGGCACCTGGGGATCTGTGCCCTTGGGCTCATCTCTTTTCAAGCCCTTAAATTAACTTAATTTTTTTTTTTGGAACCGGGGACTGAACTCAGGGGCACTTGGCCACTGAGTCACATCCCCAGCCCTATTTTGTATTTTATTTAGAGTCAGGGTCTCACTGAGTTGCTTAGGGCCTCGCTAAATTGCTGAGGCTGGCTTTGAACTCATGATCCTCCTGCCTCAGCCTCCCAAATTGCTGGGATTACAGGCGTGCGCCACCATGCCCAGCTTAACTTAAAATTTACTTAAAATTTTTTTGCATTCTCTTTGCCAGCAGCACAACTATTTCTCTCAGGATTATTTATGATAAAAAAATGCCACTAAAAGTATTTGACTGACTTCTGATTTCATATTATTTCTTAACTTTGTGGTTATCATCATCAGTGATCACAAACATAACGCAGGATAAAATATGTTTCCCTAGTTGCTATAGTTAGTATTTTTCATTTGTAAGCATTTGGTATAATCTTAATGTTTTAGGTGACTGTACATAGTATTTATGTGTAACCTGTTGGAATTCATAGACCTTTAGGTAATTGTCCTCTTTATTAATGCTAGTTCAATACAAAGTGTACTTCTGGGATACACATAAATGAGCCAATACATGTATCTCTAAGGTAACAGTGAAGAAATGGTCTGATAAATCTTCTTATAAGAAAATTAATAAAAGGGAGATCAGTAAAGGAAAGAGACCAAAGGGTAAGAGGTGGGGAAGGAGGGTGAAAGTGCTGGGGAGTGATACTGGCCAAATTATATTGCTAAATTGTGTGCATGTATAAATATGTAACAACAAATCCCATCATTAGGTATAACTATAATGTACCAATAAAAATGTGGAAAAAAATCTAAAAAAAATGAAAAAATTATTAGAAAATTAATATGAATTAAGTGGTGTATATGTGTATGTCATGAAAATACATTTTCAGGGCTGGGATATAGCTCAGTTGGTAGAGTGCCTGCCTTGCAAGAACTAAGGCCCTGGGTTCAATCCCCAGCACTGCAAAAAAAAAAGAAAAGAAAAAAAGAAAAGGAAATACGTTTTCAGAAAAACTAAATTTTTTTTTAGGAAAAATAGTAGAGCACGAATTGATTATATCTGGAAGATGTTAGGCATGTTAGGTAAATCATTATATATAGTGGGCATTAGTTATTATGAAGAAGTATACTTCTTTTTCTTATTTCCTGCTCAGAACACAGAAGAAATTCATAGTTACTTCATTTATTAACATATTACCTCTTTTAAAGATATTAGGACCGCCAGGCGCTGTGGTGCATGCCTGTAATCCCAGCGACCCAGGAGGCTGAGGCAGGAGGATCGCGAGTTCAAAGCCAGCCTCAGCAACTTAGCGAGGCCCTAAGCAACTCAGTGAGACCCTGTCTCTAAATAAAATACAAAACAGGGTTGGGGATGTGGCTCAGTGGCCGCATCAATCCCTGAGTTCAATCCCTGCTTCAAAAAAAAAAAAAAATAATAATAGTCACTACTAGTCTTGGTATTTCTTTGTTTGAAAGTAGACTTTAAATTCTAGTTTCTGATCTCAGCTACCAGAATTGATTCCTTCAATATTAATTAAACATTTTAAAACAAACTATATGCCAAGAATTGGATTTATGAGAATTTGAAATCTTCTAGTTTCTAGACAAGACCAGAAGGCAGCAGGAGCTACAAGCTGCCTCCACAGGCAGTTTCACAGAAACTGTAGAGCTAGATGGACTAAGGAGGAACCCTGGAGAGATTTAAGGCTCTTTTGAAGCAGTGTGTTAGAGTTGATAGGTGGCAGGCTGGGGAGAGGATTAGTTGGAGAAAAACTTTTTAAGTTGGTTCTTGACTTCCTCCAGCATTACCTTGTAATAGACCTCGACTTCAGCCTCGTTGCCACATTTGGAGGCAACAGTCCAGGCTGCAGATGCAGATAACTCTAGAGTGTCAGAGCAAAGCAAGAAGCTTTGGTGACAAGAGGTGTTGTTGAAAATGAGTGCATGCTGATTCATAGTTCTATAGTAGTTCTTGGATAGTTATTCCCCTGGGATAGTTATCCTCTTCCTCCTTTCTTTCCAAAACCCTTGGGCTGGTGAATTTTTTTTTTTTTTTTTTTCCCAATGATGATTCTCACTAAGGATTTAAAGGTAAAACTCTAGCCGGGCGCGGTGGCGCACGCCAGTAATCCCAGCACTTGGGAGGCTGAGGCAGGAGGATCATGAGTTCAAAGCCAGCCTCAGCAATTTAGCGAGGCCCTAAGCAACTCAGTGAGACCCTGTCTCTAAATAAAATACAAAATAGGGCTGGGGATGTGGCTCAGTGGTGGAGTGCCCCTGGGTTCAATCCCCAGTACCAAAAAAAAAAAAAAAAAAAAAAGGTAAAACTCTAACAAAGGACTTGCTTAGTGAGTAAGCAGCAAAACAGAATGATCAGCAGTGTTAAGGTGGTGCCTGGAGTCATGCCTTTAGGCTCATCTCTTTCCAAATCCCTAAACTCCCTGACTAAATTAGGACCTTGTTGAAGGTCCTTTCTTAATCTACCTTATCAGCTAGACCAGCAAGAGGAATGTGGCCAAAGTAAATAGATACTAGACCATTTTTCTTTCCTTGCAAAGTGGACAAACAAGTGAACTGTCCTAAGTTCTATACTCTGGAGGGATTTCCTAGCCCCATGTCCTTCAGGGTCACCCACGAGGATAACACAGCAGCTGTCCAGTTCTGGTTGTGCCAGCACAGTGCAGACCCAGGCCTGTGCTTTTCCTCCCTTATTAACTAGTCATCAGTTGGGCCTAGCCTTGCATTTCTATTTAATAATGTAATACATTATTCCATGAATTCCATTAATAACGGTGTGTGCATGTTTCAACTTTAAGATTTTGTTGACCAAGTAACAGTCAATTCCTGGGGAGTTAGCTCTGGTTGAGTAGTCACTGGGCATTCCATGATGAGGTCAGTCTCTACAGCAAGTTTGGAGCTGCTTTCAAAGGGAAATGACTGTTGGTAGCAAAGATCATATTCTTACTCCAAAATTCTAGGGCTCTGCACTCTGATTCTTCCAATGGGTTTTGTCACAGTCTCCATATGACTCTGCCACATTTCAGGGACCCTTGAGAAGAAACTTTGAAAAAGGAGCAAGAGGCTATCAGGCTGCCATGTTGGGAAAGTGTTTTCCAGGAATGCAATGAGCAAAGGGGATAGTGCCAATTAGGAAACTACCAACACTTTAACAGGCTCCGGGTGTAGGATTTGATTTGGGAAAGGTAGAGGAATGGGTGGGGAACTGGTGCTGAATATATGCTATCCTAAAGAGTTTATATTTTATCTTATAAGCCAGTGACTCATGAACTTTAGTGTGCATCTGTGTCATCTGGAGGACTAGTGGAAAACAAGGATTGTGGGTTTGGGGTGAGACCTGAGAATTTACATTTATAAAGTCACTGGATACTGCTGCTGCTGCTGATCTGGGAACCACATTTTAAGCACAGTTTTAAACAGGAAAATAATGAGGCTTTAAGTTAGAAGATTCCACCCAGGTAGGGGTCTGGTTGCTGAATAGGAAAGATAGAACACAGAAGAAATGAGACCTTTGGAAAATAATTTAAAAAATGATTGTGTTAGATTAAAGGGTTTGAGTTAAAACTAGCAATGGAATTGAGAAGCAGAGGAAAATAACTCATTTCAACAAGTATTTAGCACTTATTCATTGTCAGGTGTCATGCCTAAATACTTTGCCTTGTATGTTTAAGTCACTCTGGATTTTTTTCAAAGTATTTGAGATCCTGGCAGAGAAGAAAGTATGAGAATGGGATGCACTTTCTTTTGGGAAATATATATGGGATTTAATCTTCAAAAATAAAATGTTTTACAAACTTAGAACCAGATATCGTCAAAATGAAATAGTTTTTAAACATCCACAAGGCTAATGAAATCCTTAACTTTCTATTTAAGGAGGAAGAATCTATTTTTTTTTGGAACTGGGGATTGAACTCAGGTGCACTTGGCCACTGAGCCAGATCCCCAGCCCTATTTTGTATTTTATTTAGAGACAGGGTCTCACTGAGTTGCTTGGGGCCTCGCTAAATTGCTGAGGCTGGCTTTGAACTCGCGATCCTCCTGCCTCAGCCTCCCGAGTTGCTGGGATTACAGGCCTGCACCACTGCGCCCGGCTGGAAGAATCTATTTTTACCTCCTGACTGACACTGATTGATAAAAGGTTATATAGTTCCATAAAAACTGCCCATATTTATGGGGTATCATGTGATGTTTTAGTCCTATAGTTTTTAATTTCAGTCACACAATTACATCACTTTTGTACGTAAAGGAATCAGATCAGCAGTCCAACTCAGCTCTTCTTTTTTTTTCAAACAAGTTAGGAAAATAGTGCCCAGAGCTGCTAAATGACTTGTCCATAAGCTAATGGGTAGTAAAGCTTGGACTAGGTGTCCTTATCGCATTATTCACATTATTGGTTATTACAAATTACTAAAAATAAAATTCAAACTTCCTGCTAGTATTTCTTACCATTTATAATCTGGTATCAACCTATGTTTTCAGTTTTATATATTAAAGCATCAATTATGGACACATTTGTAATGCAAGTCGTAAATATCTACTAAAATTTCACCTCTGTAGAAAAAATGTAACAATTTTTCTCTTCATGTGGTTTTCATTTGACTTCAATCTTCTACCTGTCAAATAAGGGTCCAACTCACATGTGCGACATTTCTGATGTCTTTTATCAGATCCAGTCTTTTCTTCATTCTGCCATTTTCTTGAAGAGTTTATTATAATCTTCCTTGTATAATTAACAATTATGTTAATCTTCCTCATTAGATTGGGCATTCCTGAAAATTGACTTTTTTCTCCTCTCCTTCCTTCCTTCCTTCCTTCCTTCCTTCCTTCCTTCCTTCCTTCCTTCCTTCCTTTCTTCCTTCCTTCCTTCCTACCTCCCTCTCTCCTTCCCTCCCTCCCTCTTTGTGGTACTAGAGATTGAAACAAGGGCCTTGTGCTTGCTAAGCACTTTACCACTGAACTATATCCCCAGCTCATTTAATATATTTTTTAAAATTTCAAGACAGGTCTCATTAAATTGTCCAGGCTGTCTCAAACTTGGGATCCTTCTGTCTCAACTTCCTGGGTATCTCGGATTATAGGTGTGTGCCTTCAATTTTTCTTAATCTAAAATGCTTAGAACAGAATGTTCGGATTCATTATTCTGAATAACTTAAATGCATATGTTCAGATAGCCTTTTTTTAAATTTTCAGAGTTCAATGAAATATGCCATATAAAAACTATTATCAAGATAGGTGCAGTGGTGTATGCCTGTAGTTCCAGTTACTTGAGAGGTGGAGACGGAAGGATCCCAAACTCAAGGCCAGCTTGGGCAACTTAGCAAGACCTTGTCTCAAATCAGAAAGGACTGGTGATATAGTTCAGAAGTAGAACATTACTGGGTGCAATCCTGAGTATCAAAAAAAAAAAAAAAAAAAAAAAGAAAAGAAAAGAAAAAAGCAACCAGAAAAGAAAAAGAAAAGACATTTTAAAGATGTCTCAAAATAAAATTAAAAAGGGCTGGGAATGTAGCTAGTGTTAGAGTGCCCCAGGATTTAATTCCTAGCACCACAAAACAAAATGAAAAAGCTATTATCAAGCACGTAACATGTATTTGATTCAGAATGTACTACAGGATCTTAGAGCATGTCATTCATTTTAATTATGAACATCTATTATACAATAATAATGATTGTTTCTTAATCATCTACTATGTGATAGGTACTATACCACCTGATCTATAAACACTCATATTATCCCTATGAAGTAAATATCTTTGAGTATAAAGTATTAGCCACAAGAGATTGAAAGAATTGCCCAAGATCATAGTCAACAACTATGTAAACGCCATGATGACTTGAGCCAAATCTCTTAATCTAAAACTCAAGTTCTTTTTGTTAACACATTTTAATTATACAGAATAATCAATTTCACTGTGGCATATTCATACATGCAAATAATATATTATATCATACTCACCCTTTTTACCCTCCCTTATTTCCCATCCCCCTGAATACTCTTCCTCTCCTAATAGTTTCTCTGCTTCTTTCCTGTCATCTCCTGGTTGTCCTCAGATAACACATGGAAGGGAAAACGTGATATTTGTTTTTCTGAGTCTGACTTATGTTGCTTAATATAACAATCTCCAGTTTCATCCATTTTCCTATAAATGACATGATTTCATTCTTCTTTATTGATAGGTATATACCACATTTTATTTATCCTTTCATCCATCTGTGGGCACCAAGTCTGATTCTATAAATTGTCTATTGTAAATTATGCCATGATTAACATGGGTATGCAGGTATCAATATAGGAGGCTGACATTAATTCCTTCAGGTATATTCATGGGCCTGGGATTACTGGATCATATGGTAGTTCTATTTTTAGTTTTTCTGAGGAGCTTCCATACTGATTTCCATAGTGACTATACTAATTTTCATTCCTACCAACATTGTACAAGGGTTCTTTTTATTGGAAAACTCAAGTTCTTTTTTGGTATTCTGAACAGCATCTCTGATTTATAATAGTTGTGGGAAATATAGGAAGTGATATATCTCTGCCCTGATCCTATACAATTCCCTTATCACTGTTATTCTTTGTTGGCAAGGAAGCACCAGGGACCGAAACCAGGGACACTTAACCACTGAGTCACATCTCCAGCCCTCTTTATTTTTTATTTTGAGAGTCTCGCTAAATTGCTTGCAGCCTAACTAAATTGTTGAGGCTGGTCTTAAACTTGAGATCTACCTGCCTTAACCTCCCAAACTGCTGGGATTATAGTTGTGTGCCATCACGACTGGCTTCTCCTTTTTTTGTTTTTAAACACATAAACTCAGAGTGGGGGTGCAGACTTGAAATCCCAGCTCCTTAAGAGACTGAGGCAGAAGAATCACAAGTTTGAGGCCATCCTTGGCAACTTAGATTCTGTCTCAAAA
Source organism: Glaucomys volans (assembly GCA_020662805.1). Classification (NCBI taxonomy): domain Eukaryota; kingdom Metazoa; phylum Chordata; class Mammalia; order Rodentia; family Sciuridae; genus Glaucomys; species Glaucomys volans. Next base: position 523,230 of record JAJEJO010000140.1, read on the forward strand.
CAAAAAGGGCCAGGGATATAGTTCAGAGACAGCATTACTTGCCTAGTGTGTATGAGGTCCTAGGTTAAATTCCCAGTACTACAAAAACTTAAACTTACCATTTCAATTTGTTTATTTAACTTTTGAAAGGAATGTAGAAAGCAGGATGCCCACTCAAAAATTCTGTTTGGATTTTCAGGTTATCTTTGTCCCATGTAAATCATCATTGTCTTCATTTCTGCTCCACAGATATATATATTTAGTTCGGCCTATGCTAAAATTACAGCAAAACTTAAATTATGTTATCTTGAGTTACTGAGGTTGTATTATAAGGATTAGTTTTCAGATCAAATTCTAATTTTAAAAACTTACTGGGTAAATTCACTGTTCTAAAATTAATTACCAAATGTGGCAAACTATTTTTGAATACATTTACTAGTATAAATTTTGCAACAGAATGGTGGAACAAAATGAATAGTATCTGGCTATGTCTGAGAACCTATCATTTGTATTTATTTCAAGTTTACTGTAGAATACTTGGAAAAACCGTCATCTCATCACCAGCTAATGATTCCAAATTGTTGACAATCTTCTACCTTTCCCCCAACAAATGGAAAGCCAGATTGATCCTAAATTTCATATTTATTGTGGTTTGGATCTGAAAAGTTTTGGAAAGTCTCATGTTGAAAACATGGTCTCCAATGCAGTAGGGTTCAGAACAGGGCTTTCCAGCAATGCCTGGATCCTGAGGGCTCTGACCTCAATAGGTCATTGCTGAATGGACTACCTAGTCGAAGGAGGCAAATCACTGTGGGTATTCTCTGGGAAGGTTTATCTTCTCCCTGGACCCTTCCTCTTTCCCTCTCTGTCTCTTTCTCTGCTTCCTGGCTGTCATGAGAGAGCAGCTTTCCTCTGCCTCATCTCAGACCCAGAGCAAAGAAATGCACCCACCATGCACAGAAACCTCTGTAAACATGAGTCAAAATAAATGTTTCCTTCTTTAAGTTGTTTATGTCAGATATTTTGATAACAACAACAAGCTAACACTGTATTTTTGATCTGTAATAGAAGTATTAAAAAAACTATTATGAGACGTTTAATTTTCCCTTAAAGAAATTACATTTTTTTGTCATTTCTATGTTTTGACCTTAAAAATGACTGCAGTGATTATTTTCAGAAGCTTTAGGCTGTTATTTTTATTGAAAATATTTATTTTAGCCAGCTGTGGTGGGTGGTGCATGCTTGTAATCCCAGAATTTGGGAGACTGAAAGGGGAGGATCATAAATTCAAGGCCAGCTGCAGCAATTTAGTGAGACCCTGCCTCAAAATAGAATAAAAAGGGCTGGGGATGTAGCTTGGTGGTAGAGCACCCCCGGGTTAATCTCTAGTACTAACACACACACACACACACTCACACACACACTTATTTTTTTTTTTGGAACCAGGGATTGAACTCAGGGACACTCAGCCACTCATCCCCAGCCCTATTTTGTATTTTATTTAGAGACAGGGTTTCATTAAGTTGCTGAGGCTGGCTTTGAACTCGCGATCCTCCTGCCTTAGCCTCCTGAGTTGCTGGGATTACAGGCGTGTACTACCGCGACTGGATCATACACTTATTTTAATCATTTTTTTTTTTGAACCAGGGATTGAACTCAGGGGCACTCGGCCACTGAGCCACATCCCCAGCCCTATTTTGTATTTTATTTAGAGATAGGGTCTCACTGAGTTGCTTAGGGCCTCGCTAAATTGCTGAGGCTGGCTTTGAACTCGAGATCCTCCTGCCTCAGCCTCCCAAGTGCTGGGATTACAGGCGTGCCCGCCTCAACTATTTTTTTAAGAAATATTTTTAGATGCTACTAGAACTTTATTTTATTCATTTGTTTATTTGTGGTACTGAGAGTTGAACCCAGTACCTCACACATGCTAGGTAAATGCTCTTCCACTGAGCCACAACTCCAGCCCCCTAATCAACTATTTTGAGCTTGTATAAAGAAAATTGTTTGCCCAATTCTGAAAGAGTCCTCATGGCTTATATGTGAGCCAGTTACTATTTCAATTTTGTATATGGGTCTTGAATGATTAAACTCATGTGATCATTTGAATGTGGCTACTCTAAACCTCATGCAATTTTCCATGTTTATATCATGGTAAAAACTTATGTTAAATTAGCTTACTGTTCACACTTATTCTGGCCTCTTTAATGTTTTATTCACCACAACCTTGGAGATGCAGAGTAGTCTGGACTCCATGCCAGAGTGTTTCTTCCAGGTGTACATAAATGAGATAATGTGTGCAAAATACTGAGCACTGGATCAGACACACAGTAGGTTCTCAATAAGCACCTATTTATTATTAACTTTATTGTTCACATGGTATCATTTCATCTCCTTTTCCTTTTTCCAGTTTTCTTTCTTTTCTTTTTTCTTTTTTTTTTGGAACCGGGGATTGAACTCAGGGGCACTCGACACTGAGCCACATCCCCAGCCCCATTTTGTATTTTTTTATTTAGAGATAGAGTCTGGCTGAGTTGCTCAGTGCCTTGCCCATGCTGAGGCTGGCTTTGAACTCATGGTCCTCCTGACTCAGCCTCTGGAGCCGCTGGGATTACAGGCATGCACTACTGCGCCCGGCTACTTTTTCCAGTTTTCTATTTCCAGTTATTTCTAACAAAACTTATCTGAATTTCAGCTAATAGTCATTTCCTCCCCCATTTGTCATTGTCAGTTGCTCATTGTTGCCATGCAACTATAAAACATGCTATCTTTAGTCCTAAGGAAGAGGGCATATGGTTTAACAAATCCTGTGTTTATTTTCCCTGAAGTATTTGCTTACTGGATACATACATAACAGGGTTGAGGGGAGACTGAAGGGGGGTGATCAATGTGGTATTGTTTCAGAACTCCTAATGTTACATGTTGTAATCAGAGACTGTCTTTGCTGGGAAAAACAAGTTAGTAAATTTATTTTATGATTCATTTAATGGCTTCATGTTTTGTCTTTGGCAGACATGTAAGGTTATATTAGTTGTAGAATTATAAAAATAAATCACTTATATTTGATTTTATAGTTAATAATGCTATTTGAAACATCAAATGTTAATGAATAGAAATGTTACAGATTGATAACCTAGGTTAAGCTTAGAGGTAAAGTGAAGACCTAGTTCTTTTCTTTTTTCTTTTCTTCTCTTTTCCTTTTCTTTTTTCTTTTCTTTTCCTTTCTTTTCTTTTTTCTCTCTCTTTCTCTTTCTCTTTGTCTCTCTCTCTCTCCCTCTTTCTTTCTTCTTGCAGTGCTGGGGATCAAACCCAGGGCCTTGTGCATTGCAGAAAAGAGCTCTGACACCAACCTATACACCTCCAGCCCAATAATGTTGATTATTTATATTTAATTTACTTATTTTAGGTAGTAACAAAGGTCAATCCATTTTATTCAATCATATGTACTGATATCTATTATGTATATAACCCTATAAAAGAATCAGAACAGGATACCAATGAGGAAGATGAAATGATTTCTACCATTGAGAAACTGTCTTGTTCGATTTAACAACTTAATCATATGTGAAAAAAAGTCAGCATGTATACAAATATACAAACTCTGTTGTAATTTGGGTGTAGTGGCTCACATCTGTAATCCCAGTGACTCAGGAGGCTGAAGCATGATTGCAAGTTTGAGGTCAGCCTCAGCAACTTAGTATGACTTTGTCTCAAATAAAATAGAGAACAGGGCTGGGTAGTTCAGAGGTAGAATTGCCCTGGGTTAAATCTCTAGTACACACACACACACACACACACACACACACACAGACCTTTGTTGTGAAGAACTGCTTTTAGTACAATAGAAGTAAACTAGGAATTCAGGGAAATAAGGGATTTGGGCTGGTATGCCAGCTAGCTTCTATTTGCCTCTCTCGATCCAATCTCCATCTTTCTTGTTTTTCCTGGAGGCATCTGCAGCCTGGAACATATCAATAGAGACTCCCTTCCCTCCAGCCTCTGGTTTTGTTCAATGTTGAGCACAGGTAGGTAATCTGAAGGCTGAAGGAGAATAAGATCAGGGTAGGCACAGATGTGGGTGCTAAAGCGAGAGTACAAATGGGGTCCCAGATATCATATCATGCCTGTCTAAAACTAATGGTCAAATGATATATGTTCTCTGCTTTTGTTTTGGCCAGTATATCTTCATAACGACCTGAACAACCAAACTCAAATTTAGAGTTCACCAATTCATCAGAGATCCACACTGAAATGCAGGAACATAGGGAGAAACAGATCTCAGCCTACAGTTTAGCCCTTTATTTTCCTACCCAGCTCTATCTTGTGCCCTAATCCCCACTTTACCCTGGCTAAGAGCTGCTCCTTAGGCATTCCTCAGGCAGAGGGACGCTGGCTGCCTAGAGCCTGGGGAAGCCTATGCAGGTTCTGGAAGTAGGTTTAGGGCAACTTGGGCAGGGCAATCCAGGGTCCTGGGTATCCAGAGTATGGTCTAGAAAGGAGTGCATGAGTTCTGGATGGCTATGCGCCCTTGACTCTGGGGACTCTCCTCCTTGTAGGGTGGTGGGTAGCTGAAGGAGTGCCTTTTGCCTGGGGCTCTGGGTAACACTGGATCAAGCTATTTATTTCCCCAGGTGCTTTCCTTGGAGATGGAGATCATTTCTGGATGGATGTTTCCTTCAAGCAAATATCACTTCACCTCTTTGGGTGATTCTCTCTACCGAACTTTCTAATTCCTCATCTCCTTGAACTTTGGGATGGAACCTGCCCTGGAGTATTATGCTATATGTTTTGGTTTGACCCTGATTACCACCTGCCTGCCTATTCTCTTTATTAAATCATCACAAAATACCTTATTATGAGGTACCATCTGTTTCCTGCTGAGATCATGCTCAATATAGTTGGTTCCTTAAGTGAGATAATACAGCAAAAGTAAATTTGATATAGGCCTTGATGAACACTTTCACTTTCTAGGCAAGGAAAAACAGCATTTAGAAGTTAAAGGGGTGGGCTGGGGTTGTGGCTCAGTGGTAGAGCGCTAGCCTCGCAAGTCTGAGGCACTGGGTTCGATCCTTAGCACCACATATACAAATAAATAAAGGTACTGTGTCCATCTACAACTAAAAATACCTTTAAAAAAAAAAAGAAGTTAAAGGGATTTGAAAGAGTATAGAAGCCTACCTTTCCTTCCTATATCAATACTTTTGTTCTTTTAATATATTTTTTTGACACAGCTCAAAAACATTTTTCCCTTTGAAATTTTTCTTAATTTAACTCCCCCGTGTTCCCGCATGTTCCCAGAGGTTGATAATGTACTATTCTATGATGACTCACTTCTGTTTTTCTTTAATCAAACTTCTCTTCGTTTTTAATCCATGCAATACATTGTGAAGTTGTTTGGCTTTCACTTGATAGGAATGCATCATTTATTTAGATTTTCTTTATTCTTTTCTTATTAGTTCAAGACCAAGCAATACCACTTAGTGCTATGGCAATCATAGCCAGAAAGGCAAACTGAAGACTTGAGATCCTATGGAGTTATCTGAGATTTAGAGTCATTTGGGTGAACCAGACATTACTTTTTTGGGGGATGGGGACTGGTTACTAGAAATTGAACCAAGGGTTGCTTTACCATAGAGCTATACCTTTAGTCCTTTTTAATTTTTTTTTTTTTTTTGAACTGGGTATTGAACTCAGGGGCACTCGGCCACTGAGCCACATCCCTAGCCCTATTTTGTGTTTTATTAAGAAACAGGGTCTCACTGAGTTGCTTAGTGCCTAGCTCTTACTGAGGCTGGCTTTGAACTCGCGATCCTCCTGCCTCAGCCTCCCTAGCCGCTGGGATTACAGGCATGCACCTGTTTACATTACTTTTTTTAAAAAATATTTTTTAAGTTGTCATTGGATCTTCTTAATTTAATTAATTAATTTATTTATTTATATGCGGTGCTGAGGATCAAACCCAGGGCCTCACACATGCCAGGAAAGTGCTCTACCACTGAGCCACATCTCCAGTCTGAGATCCCTTTTTTAAGACAGAAACATAAAACAAAAAAACTATCCTAAAGAATTTATAGACTCCTCTCTCTTCCCCTAGTACATCTCTTAATCTTAATTTGAGAAAGATGGATTTTCAGGGCTTAATTGATGTGAGAGATTAGGGAAAAGGAAAAAGTGTGGCCTGGGGACTTGGGGATGTCTGACTACTTGGGCCACTAAGTGCATTGCATGGTAGTTTTATTTACTTCAGCCAGGAGAGGGGGAAAAACAACAACAACAACAACAAAAAAAACACGTTCAGAAGAAAGGATGAGGTCAGTTTTGTACGATCTCAATTTGAGTTTCCTGTAGAACATTCTCTTCCTGTTGGAGTGAGCTGGAGGTATCTGTTTGGTAATCTAAACTATGAAACCAAACTGAGTAGATATAATCATTCAGTGAGAACATGTGGAACAAGAAGAGAAGATGACCAAGGAAAAGCAGTCTTGTGAACACACTTCCTGGGGAGCAGCAGTTAGCAAAGTTGTGGGTAGGGAGCATAAAGGTAGCCAAAAGAGAAGCAAAATTCAAGAATTACACTCCAGTTAGAATGGTAGCCATCAAGAATACAAATAATAAGAAACGCTGGAGAGGATGAGGAGAAAAACTTTTACACTGTTGGCAGAATCGTAAATTAGTACAACCACTGTGGAAATCAGTATGGAGGTTCCTCAAAAGACTAGGAATAGAACGACCATATGACCCAGCTATATCACTCCTTGGTATTTATCCTAAAGAATTAGTCAGTATATTATAGCGATACATGCATATCCATGTTTATAGCAGTACAATTCACAATAGCCAGACTATGGAACCAGACTGGGAGTCTGTCAATGTATGAATTGATGAAGAAAATGTGATATATATACATAATGGAGTTTCATTAAGCCCTAAAAAAGAACGGAATTATGACATTTGCAGGAAAATGGATGGAAGTGGAGACCATTATGTTAAGTGAAATAAGCCAAACTGATAAACTCAAGGGTTGTATATCTTCTCTCCTATGTGGAAGGTAGAGAAGAAAAAGTAAAATAGAGGTGTGTGTGTGTGTGTGTGAGAGAGAGAGAGAGAGAGAGAGGGAGAGGGAGAGAGATTGATCTTATGAAAAAGGGGTGGGGGACTGAGGAACGATATTGGCCAAATTCTATTATTATATTGTGTGTATGTATGAAAAAAAGGTTTTCAAATATGTATAGTGAAAAAAGATTCAAGAAGAATGAAAAGGTCAACATAGATGCACTTACCAGTTCAAATTAGACTGAAAACAGTTAATGTATTTGGTGATTATGAAGTACTGACCATAGTAAGCACAATTTCAGCGAGGGGGCAAAGTCTGATCACAGTGAGTCTAAAGCAAAGAAATGAGGAAATGCAGCTAATAATTCAAGACTGTTTTGCCTTGCTGTGAAAAATGCAGCCAGAGGGAACCGCAAGGATGCTGAACTTGAAAATAACATAATATTGACCATCTGCGGCACCAGCTGGGGAGAAGCAGCACAATAGGTAGATTAAAAATAGAGATCCTTGAGGAGGGGAGAGATCAGATCAAGGGTGAAATGAAAAGATTTCTTCCCAGCTTGGAGGAGTTACAGACAGAGTGGGAAATTGAGGGAGTTCACGCCTCACAAGGAATGGCCTCCCTTTTTTCTGTAGAATGAGAAGGTCAAAGGCGGAGGTGGGGCAAATGACTTGGGAAAGAAAGCTGCCCAGGGAAAACTAAAAAGCATGACTGCAAGGCCTGCCTGGAGGTGTTCGACTAGGAATTGAAAGTGACACCAATTTCGAGATTATATGACTTTTCCCTTTCAATTGTGCCCTGTAAGGCTCTGAGAAAGCAGATGAAGGTTGAGTTCTACTTAAATCCCTATCCCCAAAGGCCCAGGCCATAGGGACAAGAAAGGAGAGCGGCCAAATCGTGAGCATACACTAGAGTTTCTGAAAAGCACAGAAGGGCCAGCATGTTTATATTCTAAGACGTATTGTTGGGAAGCGTCAGCACCCGAGGCCTTCACGGAAATGGAGCTTTTCCGGAGGAAGCATAAACTGGGAGAAAGGCTGAGGGGCTGCGCCCAACTTTCCTTCTCTCCCGATTCACTCAGAGGGAAGGAGGGTAGGCGGGTACTCAGGTCCAGGTGCCTTCTCCTCCACAGGGAGGAGGGGGCCCTAACCCAGCGCTGCCAGGCGGAAGCGCCGCTGCCATTGGTCCAGCGGCGGCTTTTACCTGCGCGGAGGCCCGGGGCCCCAAGCGCAAAGTCCGCGGCGCTGGGCCAAGGAGCCTGCGGCTGGCAGCGCAGGTGCGCCCACGCCCTCGGCCAGGCAGGATGCCGCTGGGGCTGCGGGGAAAGAAGAAGGCCAAGTCCAAGGAGACCGCCCGGCTGGTGGAGGGCGAGCAGGCGGGCGCGGGCGTCGGGAGCCTCCCGGACCCCCCGGTTCCCGCACGCAGGCTAGTCTTCCACACGCAGCTGGCGCACGGAAGCGCCACGGGCCGGGTGGAGGATTTCTCCAGCATCCGTGAGCTCTACGCGAAGATCGCCGGCGTGTTTGAGATCTCGCCGTCGGAGGTAAGGACCAGGTGCTCAGCCTCTCCTTCCCGCTCTCCGCCGTGCCCGGTGGCTTAAATTGGCGCAGACTGGTTGAGCAGCTTTCGCTGAACCTCAATGGCACGCAGGGTGGAGTCGGCCGGGAGCGCCTCAGGGAGAGAGAGGGAAGGCGAAGGCAAGTGCCAGAACTGGAGAAAGTCACATTCCCCATGCTCAGAGATCCAGCCTGTGGGAAACTGGGGCGAGGCGACTTTTCTTCCTCATGTAAATGAGTTTGCTTTACATGCCCCAGATTCAGCCGCTCAGGATTCCCAGAGTCAAGATCTGGCTGGGCAAATTAATACCCTCCATCTCACCTGGACTTTACCCTCTCGTTTCCTCTGTAGGCGTGAGAGTCTGTAGGCGCTGGGCATTTGCCCAAAGTAAGGGGGAAAAAGATTGGAGCGCCTTCAGGCGATCCCAAACCCCGGCCCATGTTGCCTCTCATCTGTCATTTCCAATATCAACACCAGAAATGGTGATATTTCTAAGTTTTTAAAAGCTAGGCTGTTATTTCAAGGAAGGTCATTACTTTAAAAAATCAGTCTTAATTTCGTGTGACTAGTTAACACAATTTTCATGGGAACGATGAGCTTTTAACTTTTACATCATAAACTTGAAAAGGGCCTGAGAAGTTTAATTAGAATGTGTGCTTGCCTGGAACTGGAGTTTGACGTAGGCATGATCTCAAAAGCACTAGTTTATGAGGGTTTTTTTATATGACCACTTTATGCTTACCCAAGAGAGCTAACTGTAAATGTACTTGTGAAAAGTTAGTTCAAGAAAATATTTTGTCCATATTTCTAGGAAAAGCACAGGATTTTGTTGCCTTGGGCTTCTGAGTGTAAAGGGCTGCCTTTGAGTGGCATAGGGTAACATCTAGATATCTCTTCTTTAATTCGTTGCTTAATTTTTTTTTTTTAAATTAGTTGTTTGTCAGGTCTGTTCAAGTGAAATTGAGGTCAAGGCAAAATTCCAGAAAGACATGAAAGAGAACATAAAGTGTAGTTTTTTTTTTTTTTTTGGTGGTGCTGGGGACTGAACCCAGGGCCTTGTGCTTGCCAGGCAAGCACTCTACCAACTGAGCTATATCCTCAGCCCCAAGTGTAGCTCTTTGTTCTTTCAGGTTCTCAAGTACTAAGAGCTAAATCACAAACCTGTTTTGTAAATTATTTATATTTACATAGGACGGTAATAATAACTTTACATTTACAAGGAACTTTTCAACTAAAGAAAGCACTTTCTTTTTTTGGTGGTACTGACAGTTGAACAGCACTCTGTCAACTGAACTGTACTCCCTAGTCCTCTCCTTTTTATTTTAATTTATTTTTTGTACCAAGAATTGCACCCAGGGGAACTTAACCTCTGAGCCACATTCCCAGCTCTTTTTTTATTTTAATTTTAAGACAGGGTCTTGCTAAGTTGCTTGGGGCCTTGCTAAGTTACTGAGGCTAGCTTCAAACTTTCATTTTTTTCTGCATCAGCCTCTTGAGTTATTGGGTTTACAGATGTGAGCCACTTTGTAATCCCTGGAGCTTTTTAGAAATTTTGAGATGGTGTCTCCTTAAGTTGCCAGAGGCTGGCCTCCAACTTGCCATTCTCCTGGGTCAGCCTCCCAAGTAGCTGGGATTGGAGGTATGTGCCCCTATGCCCAATGTTAAAAAGCATTTTTAAAAAAGGGATCTCATGAAAATGGAAGGGAGACCAGTAGGATAGAGGAAGGGGACTGGGAAGAGAGAAGAGTGGAGGGCAAGGGAAAGTACTGGGGACTGAAATCAACAAATTATGTATGTGCATGTACCAGTTTGTCACAGTGAATTCTACTGAGTATAATTATTATGCACTAATAAAAATGTTAAGAATTTGAATTATAGATAAACCGAGAATTATTTTTTATGCAATGTATGCCCTATGCAGTGCTTGAAAAATACTGATATGTAGTAAACAAAAGTATTCATTTGTCTGGGAAAGCAAAAGTGCATTAGAAGGAACAATGCTCTGTTATTTTCTGTAGGTGAGGTAAGTGGCAGGCTAATGAGATAAACTTGAATGTGGAGCCTGCCTCTACCATAAGCTAGTGTGTGGCCTTAAACAAGTTTAATGTCTCATTTTCAGTCACCTATAAAGTGCAGATAAGAGTATCTACCTTGAAGGATATTGTGAAGATTGGAGTTTGTATATAAACCTATCAGATTGCAAGGCATATGATCATTGTTCAATGAATTGTAACTGATGTTAATGCCTAATAGTTAAATGATAAACTGATGTATAAAGAGATTGGGCCTTAGGTAAAGTCATGTAGCTTACAGAAAAAAAAAACAATAGAAGAAGAAAAAAAGCAGAACTCTTGTGTACTCTTGAATCTTATTTCTACAGCGGTGAGATTGTTAACTAACAACTTTAATTGTCTCTCCTGTGACCAGGGACTCCAGTAGTGGTTTCTTTACATTAACAGTTTTTCTCATTGCTATATATGACATTATTCTGAGCTCAAGATGCATAATTTTGTTCAATCTGCTTAATCTCTAAGATGAAAGTATTATTATTATCTGCTTCATAGAGAAGAAACCAAGGCTTTTGAATTCAGAACGTTTTTAGAATTACACATGGTAAATGGTAAAGCCTGGATATAAATTCAGTTTTTTTTCTTCTGACTCCAAATTCCATGAAGTTATATTGTTTCCCAATTTTTCCAGAATCTCCTAATATTTTAGCAGCCGTGTTCAATGTTTTCAGTTTTCCAGTGCACTGATTAGCAAGATAAAATTCGAAGCTAATGAGCATAGGGTATTTTGATATGCTGTATCAAAGTTCATAAGTATATCTTATATCCCCAATACATATATATTAGCATGATTATGTGTGTTACCAACATTAATGTAGGGTTTCCACCTGAATTAAAAATAGTTAATAAGTATGTGTAGGATAAACCACTGGTCATCATTATATAGTATGTCTTAAGTATCTCAGTACTTAACTTTGAAACAAAAGTAAGTTATTAAAATCAAATTCACACCAGAGAGATTTCATTCATTGTTCCATTCACCTAACAAGAGGACTAGTAATGCAAATAGTTTTTATAATGTCAGTGCATATGAAACAGAAAATTTCCCCTTTAAGAGGATTGAATAGATAGTTAACTTGGAAGGCCTGCCTTCTCTTAAGAGAGGTGGCTGTAAAGATATAAATGAAACTCTATAAAGAGCAATATACTTTTTTGAGGGGGGTACCAGGGCTTGAACCCAGGGGTGCTTAACCACTGAGCCACATCACCAGTCCTTATTATTTTTTATTTTGAGACAGGATCTTGCTAAGTTGCTTAAGGCCTTATGAAGTTGCTGAAGCTGGCTTTGAATTTGTGATCCTCTTGCCCAGCTTCTTAAGCCTCTGTCTGGGATTACAGGTGTGGGGCAGTGTGCCCAGCTAGGACTACATACTCTTTACTGGGAGAAAAGAACAGGATTGGATATCAGATGGGGCACATTCAGATAAATTTCCTGGGGTCCATAATGTGCCACATCTGTGCTAGGTGTGTATTCGGCAGTTTGGTCACTTTTTACCCTCATGAGAATGCTTTTCATTTTATACTTGTGCTGAATGAGGTTGTGAGCTGGCCCAGAATCACTCAGATCATGGTAGAGTCGGAATTTGAATTGGGTTTCTTGGTTCCATCCAAGGAATCAGCTGGAAAATTCTTAGTAACTGCTTTCAAATTCCAAATACAAAAACCTGGGAAAACCTTCTTTTTACACAAATATTTTTCAAGTCAAAATGATGCTTCTGTGAAATTGACAGTTGTGAATTTCAGCTGTTTTGTGATCCCTGAAGGGAGAAGCTAATGAAGCCTGTGAATCTCTTAAGATTTGTTACCAATGCTGGCAGGATGCAGTCTATTGTGATCATTACATTGAAACAGATGGTCACTTATGCAGAAATCCCATATATCTGATGTCTTTTTTTCTAAAACAACTAGATGAGCAATTCAATTAAAAGAGAAAAAAAGAAAGTAAATTAATCCCATCTAAAAAATAGTTATAAAAGAAGAGGCAGTTTTTCAAAAAGTTTAACACCATCTTTTAAAATATTCAGGTTACATAAAAGAGTTGAGTCATTATTTATGACTATAGTTCTTAAGCATAGTCATAAATTTTGTTGAAGAGGCGTTTTGAATATTTGACTAGTGTGATTGTTTGGCAAGTAGTTTGTGCCATGACATGTTTTCTTCACTTAAATCTTTATTTTGAAGCAAGATGTAGGAAAAGATAATTAATTGAAAAGTTTTTAAAGAAATAAATCAGTTTTGCAGTTAGAAGATAGACATGTCCAGTAACTAGAAGCCCAGACTCAGTTTCTTTCTTTCTTTTTTTGGGGGGCGGGTACTGGGTATTGAACCCAGGGGCACTCCACCACTGAGCCACATCCCCAGTCCTATTTTGTATTTTATTTAGAGACAGGGTCTCACTGAGTTGCTTAGCACCTTGCTTTTGCTGAGGCTGGCCTTGAACTCAAGATCCTCCTGTCTCAGTCTCAGAAGCTGCTGTGATTACAAGCTGCTGTGTACCCAGCCCCCAGACTCAGTTTCTTTATAGAATTTAGAAATTATTTTCTTTGACCTGGGTATCCATGTTGAGTATAACTTATCTGAAATGCTTGGGACCAGATGTGTTTTGGATTTCAGATGTTTTCTGATTTTGGAAGATTTCCATCCACATAATGAAATGTCTTAGGGATGGGACCCAAGTGTAAATATGAAATTCATTTATGTTTTCTATATACCTTATACACACAGCCTGAAGACTTTTTTTTTGTTTTGTTTTTTTGTTTTTTTTGGTACTGGGGATTGAACCCAGGATGTTGCTCGACCACTGAGCAACATCCCAACCCTATTTTTGTATTTTATTTAGAGATAGGGTCTCACTGAGTTGCTGAGGCTGGCTTTGAACTTGCAATCCTCCTGCCTCAGCCTCCCAAGCCGCTGGGATAACAGGCGTGTGCCACTGAGCCCGGCTTAACCTACATTTTGACTATGATTCATCATATAAGGTCAATGAATTTTCCACTTCTGGCATTATATCATCACTCAAAAAGTTATAGATTTTGGAGTATTTCAAAGATTAGGAAAGCTTAACCAGTATGAGTTTGTATATGATATTAGATACCAAATAGTTCATTGAATGAATAAATGAATCATTCAGTGATTCATTCTCTTTTTTTTTGGAACCAGGGATTGAACTCAGGGGCACTCGGCCACTGAGCCACATCCCCAGCCCTGTTTTGTATTTTATTTAGAGACAGGGTCTCACTGAGTTGCTTAGGGCCTTGCTAAGTTGCTGAGGCTGGCTTTGAACTCGCGGTCCTCCTGCCTCAGCCTCCTGAGTCACTGGGATTACAAGCGTGCGCCACTGCGCCTGGCTCTTTCTCTCTCTTGACACATAAAGTAGATGAATGGAAAAGCATACTTGGGAAGCAGAGAAGACAAGAGATGTGATTTTGTTGTTGTTGTGAAGAATTTCACTGTATTGCCCAGGTTGGCTTTGAATTCCTGTGCTCAAGGAATCATCCTGCTTCAGCTGAGATTACATGCATGTGCCACCACACTTGGCAAGAGTTGTAATTTTAAATTTTAAAATACTGTGTGTGCAAACATGCTATTATTTCTCTTAAATCAACCAACTCTTGACATCTGTTCCCACTCCCCATGCTGTGCCCCACCCATTTCTCCTTAGTTGCAAAACTCTTCTAAAGCTCCTGTCCCCAGTGAGATGTGCTTTGTATCTCATTCTTTGATCAAAACCCTCCATGGATTCCCATCTTACTTTGAACAAAAATTCTGTGCTGGGCTACAAGCCTTGTTACCTCTCATCATCATTATTCCAGTGCTGGCAGGATACTCTAACCAGTATGGCCACCGGGCTATTCCTTGAACTCTGGAGCCTGAGGGCTTTTTATTGGTTCTTGTCTCTGCCAGAACCTCTTCTTATGGGATGCTCTTTTAAAAACTCTGCGTAGTGTCATGTTGGCAAGGCTGACATTAATCATCCCATCTAGATGAATAGCAGGCCCATTCCCTTCTCCACTTAATTTTTCTCCATGAAGAATCTATAATAACCTATCTATATGACTTATTTTACTTATTTTCTGTTCCCCCTAGTAGAATATAAACTCCATAAAGGCAGTAATTTTTGCCTTTTATGTTTACTGATATAGCCCAGGGGCCTGGAACTATACCTAAAACATCCTTGGAGCTCAAAAGATAATTGCTGAATTAAAAAATCCTCACAAATTCAGTACTTAAGTTCTGCATCCTTAACATAAAGCTTTACTACTGATTATAATGCTGATGTCTTATGTAGGTATTAACTCTTTTATATTGTAGAGGGGAAAGAGAGTTGTCTTGTTGGGGAGGGGTATGAGGAACATCACTCTCATCTTTTAAGTTTTAAAAAAAATATTTAAGATACACAATATTTGATATGCATGTAAAGTGAGACAATTATGTCAGACTAATTGACCTATTCATCTTAGAAAATACAAAGTTGGAGGCTCTGTTAGCAAGCAAAGTTGCTTCCTAAAATAAGTTACAGCATATGGGGAGCTGCCTTGTGAGGCTTCCCAGAAACTGCTTCCCCATCTCAACTTGCTGGCACCAGCGCTGAGTGTGTATGGAATCAATATTGTGTATTTATGTGGCACTTTGGGAGAATATGAAATTTTCTTCAGATTTTACCATTTACCAGCAATGCACATAACTGGCAAGTGAAACTATTGTCTCTTTGGTTCACAAATGGGAGCTCAAGGAAGAATGGAGGAAAATGGAGTCCATTGACTTGCATGTAGCCCCAGAAGCAACAACAAACCCACAAAATGGGGGGATTAGAAATTTCGTGTGAATCTCAAAGTAAGTCCAATAAAATGGAGTGGAAAGAGTGTAAGAGAAAAGCAGCCCCTGGCATCTGGGAGCTGAACTGACACCCCTGGGTAGGCCTTGATAAACAATTCCATTGGTATTGAACATTGGTATCAGGTAAAAATGCTGTGTAACTGTACTAGTGTGGCCCACCTTATAAATAGGTCTACTAAGACACTTGGTCATAGGATTGACCTACTTCCTGTCAGCACTCTCTCCAGAGCAAAGTTGTACTTCTTTGAACCTTCCCCAAATCACCAAACAGTAAGCCCAGATTTTTTTCTTATGCATTTGTGTGTGTGTGTGTGTGTGTGTGTGTGTGTGTGTTTGTGTGTATGAGATACTGTGGATTGAACCCAGGGCCATGCACTACCCCTTAGCTTTATCCCCAGTTCCTCTTTCTAATACCTTCTGAGATCCCCAGCATTGCCTGTGGAATGCAGTCTCCCTGTAGAGCTCTTACAGTTTATTACAAGGAGCAATGAACTTCAGGTGAGAGTCCCTGGTGATCTTTGACTGATGGGTATTGACAGTTAACACTGCCAGGTTATTATAATGCATTTGGTAAAGAGACACTCTGGATTTGGTTTTCTTGATTTCATCTGTCTTCTATTTTAATATTTTGATGCTTTGATACAGCAGGGGCACAGTGGTGCTCTAGCGACTGAGGCAAGAGAATTGCAAGTTCAAGGCCAGCTTCAGCAACTTAGTGAGACCCTTTCTCAAAATAAAAAATTAAAAAGAACTAGGGATGTACCTCAGTGGTAAAGCATCTCTGGGTTTAATCCCTAGCGCCCAAAGGAAAAAAAATAAAAAATGAAAAAACAAAACATAAAGAACTTCCATAACTTCTAGTTCCTTACCAATCTATGCCTCCCCCTGCCCCCAACCCCCAGTAAAGGAATTTCTCATATTCCTTACCCAACTCTTGAGTCCTATACTGTGGCAGCTGCTCCCACCACTGCTTTTAACAGTCCATTCATTACAGTTCAGAATATTTAAGTGTTTAATTCCTCTGTGCTTTTTCTCATGGTCCTCTTCGTTTCAATAGTCTGTACTTTTCAATCTCCACTGTCATCTCTATGAGTCCATCAATCTAGATAGCTGCAAGTGCACAAGTTTGAACATGGCACACTGAATTGAATTGAATTTCTCCTGTATCTCTTCCTGAGGGCTGGGACTTTTTTCTCTTTTAAAAATCTTGTTCCCTGAGTTACTAGATGGTTAGCTGCCCCACAAAAGTTTTCTAAATAAAGCACATGAGTGATATAATAGGTAATGAAGCTGACAATATAGATAGTAGCAAGACTATCCAAATGTCCTAGAAGTTGAACAGATTTTATTCTGTAGGGAGTGTGAATAACTCAGATGTTTTTCAGAAGAGGTAATAATGTCTGATGTATGTTTTGTTTATTTATTTATTTATTTTTATTTTTTTTTTGGAACCAGGGATTGAACTCAGGGACACTCGGCCACTGAGCCACATCCCCAGCCCTATTTTGTATTTTATTTAGAGACAGGGTCTCACTGAGTTGCTTAGGGCCTCGCTAAGTTGCTGAGGCTGGCTTTGAACTCGCGATCCTCCTGACTCAGCCTCCCAAGTCACTTGGATTACAGGCGTGCGCCACCGCGCCCGGTTGCCTGATGTATGTTTTATAAAGAAAAACACAACCATCCATTAGCTATGTTTTCTTTATAAATAATATTTGACTTAAATTGAATGTAGTGATATTTTCTGGGTGTGTACAGTACCATCTCAGAAGTTATAAATACATTACAGTCATTCTGTATGCTTAATATACCCCTATGAGCATTAGCTTCATTTTTGTATGAAAAATTCAAGCAAGAACAACATGACTCATTTTGAGAAGTAGGAGGAAAGTCTTACCAGCTGTCTTCTAGATCTCATTGCTCTAAGGAAGGTAAGAAATAGATAAGACTGCTTCATCCTGTGCTATGCCTCCTCTGAAGGAGGTGTGTGAGCAACCCCAGGGTAGATTGGAACCCTCGGACCTGGTAGTCTCCTCTTCTATCCTGATACCTCTTAGGCTGAGGGCTGGCCCTATCTTCTCCCCTCACTGCAGCTGCTGTCCTCTTCTCTTCTCCCTACTTCTTCAGCCATCCTGACCTGAGTGGAAGGCTCTTGCAGGTTTCCAGATGGAGGCACTCAGGTAACTTTGGGCAATTTATATGTATTTACCTGTCTGTTTGGGCTGCTATGATGAACTGTCTTAGACCAACTGACTAATAAATTTATTTATCACAGTATTGGAGACTGGGAAGTCCTAGAATTTGGTGTCTGGTGAAGGACAGAACCAACCTTGTTGGTTCATAGATGATTCTTTTTGCTGTACCCACACAAGGGAGCTCTTTGGAGCTTCTTCTATAGGGCACCAATCTCATGCATGAGGGCTCCAGCCTTATGACCTGAACACCTCCCAAAGATTATCACCTTAGGAGTTAGGATTTTAACATGGATTTTTGGGGAACACAAACATTTTCTATTCCAGTGTGTATTTGTTAATATCATTAGGATGCATAGGGAGGTGAGGAAGCCCAGGACAGCTTCTGCATCTGCACAGTTAGGTTCCATGGACATCTGGAACATGGTTCATCCTGCCCAGATTAGAGCAGGATATGCTGGAGAACCAAGAGTAAGTCTGGCTGCTGCTTCTATCTCCTTCATCTCAGTCCTGCTCTTTCTGCTGACTACCTCTTCTGAATGATTCTTTCCTCACATCCTCTTTTTGACTTTGCTCCTCCAAGGCCCTTTTTGCCTTGTCTCTTTGTCTTGTATTTCTTTGCCTCTCTGATTTCTGTGCCTTACTTTGTGTGTCTTAAATCAAAGTCTCTAAGAGAGACTCTGTTGTGTCAAGAAACAGTACAGGTGGGATAGACCCCTCAGGTGTGGGCTCATCTCTGCTCCAGCTTGTAGGGTCATATATTATGAAAGCAGGAGAATGGATAAGGACTTCTGCAGGAAAGGACTGTGGACATGACAGGTACTCTGAGACATCGAATTAGGGGAATGTGAATGGCAGATGCCTTCCGTGGCCTCCCTAGAACATGAAACTATAGTCTGTTCTTTGTGACTTTTATGCATAGTTCTCCCCCTTATCTGGAACTCTTTCCCATGTTCTTTTCCGTCAACTCCTATTTAGGCTACAAAACTTAAGAGTCACTCCCTAAAACCTTTCCTCCACCTCAGGGCTGGGTTCCATGCATTTCTCTAAGCTTCTATGACTCTCTTCTGAAAAACTGAGAACTGCTCTGGGCAGGGTCTGGCAGTTGGTATGCAGTAAAACTTTTTATTACAGAAACTTTAAATACATGCAAAAGTAAGAGACTAGTGTAATAACTTCTCTGTGCCCAGATTCAACAATTATCAACATGAGCCAACATTTCTTCTTTTCATATCTAATTAAAAAGGTTTTTATTATTACATTTAACACAAGTAGGGCAAAGCACATAAAACAAATGTACCACTTAATGGATAGGTTGAACACTCTTGTAAACCACACGTGTTAAGATATAGAGCTTGACAGCTGCCTGAGAACCTTTTATGTGCGCCTTCCACCTGTCCCCTAAGAATAACCACTGTCTTGACTTATGGTAATGGATCCTGCACTTTTTTCTCAAAGTGTGCTGTTTTAAACATCATAATTTAGACTTGTACAAAACATCTTTTGAGTCTCTCTCAATCTATAGATCACCCTTGCTCTTTCTCTCTTTCCAATGTATTTGTTGAAGAAGCCAGATCTTTTATCCAGCATTGTTTTCTTAGTTTGCTTTTTGTTGTTTAAATTCCTGTAGTATAATTTAGCATTCATCACCATCATATTTTCTATAAATTGGTAGTCGTATCTTTTTTCATTACTATAGAGGGTTTGTTTTTAGGTTTAAATGCAATTGAAAACCAGACTCTAATATTCCTGTAGGTCCTGGACTCTTTTTTTTTTTTTCTTTTCGATAGTTGTATCCTCAGGCTTAACCCATTTAGTTCTTTTTTTTTTTTTTTTTACCTCTCGATGAGACAATATCTAAAGTACAGTTAAAATTTTGTGCTGATTGAATGAATGAATAAAATCAACAGAGAAAGTAGGGTAAGTCTTACCTTTTACAATGTTGTCAGTATCTGCTGGAATAGACTGTATCCCATTTGAAAAGTCCCTTGTATGTTCTGTGTTTCAGTGTTTACGTAGTGAGGTAGCTGTAATTTTATTTTGTTTTTTCCTTTTTTGGGGTACTTGGGTTTGAACTGAGGAATGCTCTCCCAAGGGCTACATGCTCAGCCCTTTTTTTTTTTAAGCCCTTTTTATTTTTATATTTTAAGGTCAGGTCTTGTTAAATTGCCTAGGCTAGCCTTGAACTTGAACTCTTGCGTCAGCCTCCCAATAACTTAGATTACCCGTGTGTACCACTGCACCTAGTTGTAGCTGTTTTTCTATACTTTCTGAGCATAAAGCTATAACTATCTGTTTTACCAGTCATACCCTTGGCACAGCCAGCTGGACTCTTTTCTTACTGAATCCTGGCAGAATTTTAATTCTTCAGAAGAAATCTCTAGAGATACATTTCTTTCTGCTATGTGTGTAGAGAATCAAGTACAGGAAGAAAAGACCATAAAACTCTCTAATAAAAAAGTTATCTTGGGCTGGGGATATAGCTCAGTTGGTAGAGTGCTTGCCTTGCATGCACACGGCCCTGGGTTCAATCCCCAGCACTGCAAAAAAAAAAAAAAAAAAAAAAAAAAAAAGGTATCTATCATACAAAATGTATACTTTATTTATTTGTATGTTATGAATTTATAATAGGATAGACTAATTTTAACACAATTTAAAAATATTTTTAACTTCTCTGGTACTGGGGATTGAACCAGGCTCAGGAAGTGCTCTACCACAAATTATATCCCCCAGCCCTTTTTTTGAAATTTTATTTTGAGACAGGGTCTTGCTATGTTGCTCATACTGGCCTCAAATTTGTGATCCTCCTGCTTCAGCCTCTTGAGTAGAAGGAATTGCAGGTATGTGCCACCATACCCAGCATTGAATATATTTTTAAAATAGAAGGTAGACATGTTAAGCCTGTTCAGTCTTACCCTTCATTAGAAGGTAAGGTTTTGAGTACTAACCTCTGCTGGTTACTGCTGCAAATCTTGGGGTTCATTAGTGAACAAAATAGACAACAGTTCCTACCAGCATGGAACTTACATTCTAGTCCTCCCTTCTCTGAGATGGGTATTCCTTGAGTCAGTGACCTACCAGCCAGACAGTACAATGAGCATTTGTTAGCCTATTGTCTGTTGTCCAAGCTCTTATGAATATAGGGTCTCTCTTTACATTGTAAGAAAAAGGGACCTAGAAGATTTGTTAAGCCAGGAGGAGACATAAGCATGTTTATACTTTTTGCTAGAAAACCCTCCATCATTTATTTGGTCATTCCTAATACCGCTTCTGTGTCCTGTGCTCTGAAATCTCTCTTGTGTGTGGAAGCATTGAATCATAACTTAGTGGTTGGAAATGCCACTAACTGTGAGAGCTTGAGTACATTCCTGGCTGCTCATTTTTTCTGTTCCTCATCTGTAAAATGGGGCTTATAATGAGACTCATTATAAAAGATTGTTGGGAGGAGTATATGAAATTATGTATGTTTGATCAGTGCCTGATACATCGTAGGTATTTGTGAAGTATTAGTTGTTATAATCCTAGAGTTGAAAGGGTCTTTATTGTATTTTAACTTTTTTTAACTTATTTACCAAATAAGCAACCCATTTCTAATTATTTTTAAGTGTTTTTAAACGTCTTTATTGAGATAGAATTCACACGTCATGTAATTTACCCATTAAAAGTATACAATACTAATCCCAGTTATTCAGGAAGCTGAGTTTGAGGCCAGCCTCAGCAATTTAGTGAGACCCTGTCTTAAAACAAAAATAAAAATGGCTGGGCATGTAGTTCAGTGGTAGAGGGACTCTGGGTTCAAACCACAGTACTGCAAATGAACAAACAAGGCATATAATCCAGTGTTTTTTTAAAATATATATATTTAATTGTTTTTTTTTTTTTGGAACCAGGGATTGAACTCAGGGACACTCGGCCACTGAGCCACATCCCCAGCCCAATTTTGTATTTTATTTAGAGACAGGGTCTCACTGAGTTGCTTAGGGCCTCGCTAAATTGCTGAGGCTGGCTTTGAACTCGCGATCCTCCTGACTCAGCCTCCCAAGTCGCTTGGATTACAGGCGTGCGCCACCGCGCCCGGCTTATATTTAGTTGTTGATAGACCTTATTTATTTATATGTGGTGCTGAGAATTGAACCCAGTGCTTCACACACGCTAGGCAAGCACTCTATCACTGAGCCACAACCCCAGACCTAATCCAGTGGTTTGTAGTATGTTCACAGAGATGTGCAGCCATCACCACAATCAATTTTAGAGCACTTTTATCACCAAAGAAAGGAATGAATAACCATTAGCCATCATTCCCAATCCCTCTCTCCTTTTAGCCTCTCCTTCCCATCCCCAAGCTCCCTGGCCCCAGGTGATATTTTTCAACTTTTGGTCATTATATATTTGCATATTCATAACCTAGCTCTCCCCAATCTAACTCATAACTAATTTTTACTGAAGGAATGCATTTTACTGAAGGAATGAGTGCTTGCTATTAGTTTAGCTCTATGCCAGAAACATAAAGGTGAAAAAGACAACCCCAGTCTCCAGTTGAGTTCAGTTTAAAAAGACAAGTGACATGACAACCTAGTGCAAGGTTTCCTAAAAATGCCTTGAAAATTGTCTTCTGTTCTCAAATAACTTTGGGAAATGTATCTTGTAAATTCCTACTTCATACTAAAGGCTCAAAGAAGTCTACTAAAAGTTAAAAAAAAATCTAAGAATCTTGGTGTTTATCATTTACCACATTTATTTTCCAGTGGAACTCTCCATTTCTCCCCCTGCATAGCACTCCTTGGACCAATATTTTGAGGTCTATAATTTTTAAAACTATTGATTTTATAAAACTGTTTATCAATTGTTTCATTCTATAATAAAAGTTCCCTATGATAATTTTTAATGTTCCAATTAGTAAAGGCTTATCTTTATCTCATTTAGAACATCTTTGCCAGATAGTTTCCATTTGATTCTTGTCTTCTGATGATCTTTTGACTGTTTTGTTCACGTCACCATCCAACTTTGGGCAGGTCTTCTATTTCTTTGTGCTTCAGTTTCTTCATATGTAATGTGGGACAAGTGGACCAGACCAGTGGTTTCCAAAGTTTGTTGTAGCTCAGAATCACCTGGTCATCCTTTTAAAGAACACAAGTTTCTGGTCCTTATCCTTACAGATTTGAACCAAGGTCTGAGAATGTTGTAATTTTTAAAGAAATTTATTCATTTTTAAAATTTGTTCTTTTTAGTTATACATGACAGTAGAGTTTATTTTGACATATTTATACAAACATGGAGTATAAAAACTTCCCTGATAGCTTTAGGTAGCTGACTTGTCAGCCATTTGTAGATGTATGTTTGGGAGTCACTGAATTAAAAGAAGAGTTCCAAGGTTCTTTCCAGCTTTAATGTTCCCTCAGAGCTTGGTGCATTCAATTAAAATATTTGAGAGTCATCTTTATGTACCAAGTATTGAAGGATTTACAAAGGTTATGGTGACTGACAGTCCTTTGCAAATGGGTGGACCACTGAAATCCTTGAAATGGTAGAGATCCTGGTGTAATTTAAGTGCTCATTTGGAGAGCACTTCATTCTTGTTACAGAAGTGCTGAACAGAGAGCTTAAAACTGAAGTGCTAATAGTACTTTCTGTCAATTAGAGATAAATACTAACTGCATTTAAAGTGTTTTTGAACTCAATGAAGAATTTTAGAAAAAGAATTCCAGGCATATAATTCAGTAAGGTACAATAATATAAACTTGAAATAAAAGTGTTTAAGTATGTAAGCTGTATATTTTGTTTTTCTGACATCAAATAGCTTGGAAATTTGGCATGGTGGTATCACACAAGCTCTTTTGTTGTTGCCTCAAAGCTTTTGGATAGGGCTGGGGTTATAGCTCAGTTGGTAGAGTGCTTGCCTCGTAAGTACTAAGGCCCTGGGTTCAATCTCCAGCACCGCAAAAAAAAAAAAAAAAAACCTTTTGGATATAGATAGGATAGTAGGATAGTTGTAATCAGTTTCAGTTTCCTAAAATCTATTTCTGTTCCAACCTAGTTTCATCTCTTGACTTTGTCTTGGTATTAATTGCAACCATCCTGTGAGAGCTTCCTCTTCCATCCTTCTGTTGGTTCTCAGTTAATAAGGGTATCCATAATGTTTGACCAGTGGCCACTGAAGGAAAGTGATCTCCCTGCTTCTGTGTTTCATTCACTCACTGAAGCTACTAAAGAAATTTCTCTCTAAAACAGAAGCCTACCACAGAGCTACATAGTAAATAACATTATTTTTATTGAAAATATCATGATGTATGTGGTAAAAATTTTTAAAGTGTGGCCCACCTCGAACCACAGTTCCCTCATCCTTTTCCACAGAAGTATTTGCTATGGCTAATTTCTTGATTATTCTTTCAGAAATTCTCCATGAATTTATGTGCATGTGTATATATGACAATATGTGCATATCTATGGATACTACTTTCTTCTACACTTTTATTTTAAAGCCTAATTAGAAGCATGTTGTACATCTGTTATGTACAGTTGGTAGTGGCAGAAGACGAGTGGATCTAAGAAAGGGAGGCTGAAGCATGGGAATGGCAGTTATTGGCAGCCCTGCAGTGTGCTGAGGGCCATTGGAGTGTCCTTTGTGCTAGGAGAGCTGCTATTATGTCTTCAGTGGTGATGAACTAATTTTTAATAGTTTCTGAGAAACCCACATGTCTCCTGAAGG
>JAJEJO010000140.1:548016-565140 GCA_020662805.1 Glaucomys volans
GAACTAATTTTTAATAGTTTCTGAGAAACCCACATGTCTCCTGAAGGAGTTTCCTGTACTACTTCTTTTGCTTTCCTGTTCACCTGAGGATAAACTCCTGTCACCTGAGGTAACCGAAGGTGTTCCTTTAAATGAAGTACTCAATTAGTAAATACTTATGGTCCAGATACTTGTTGAGATAGACAAGGGAAAGTGAAATGAGGGTGGCTGGCTGGCTCTGTCACTGCTTCTCCGGGATCCAAGAAACTCAGGAATTCTAGCTTTGCTTTTTGTAGTGTGCTGAGTGTTCTGAGGTTTTATTGATTAAAATGCGGAGCTGGAAGTTGAACCTTGGACATGACTAATACCAAGGAGGTCCTGTGGCTTCTCTGGATATGTGAAAGGCCAGAAGAGTCTTTAGAGCTTGTCAGTGAGGTTTGCTTTTTTAGAATCTATATGACCCTCTGTTAGTGGTAGCTCAGAGACTTAATAACTCAAGCATTCAGAAAGTGTATTTGCTATGTGTATAAAAATCTCCCTGGAGAAAAATCAAAGTGTATAGTGGCCTTGAAGGGATACACAATAGCAAATTTGAGGAAATGCTAATTCTGTATCTTTTCTTAAAGTGATTCACACATCTGTACATTGGGTTTATTTAGTGGTGACTGTAGGATTGGTGTTAACTTTATGCCTTTCATGATCAAAGGCAGAAGCTGAACTTAACCTCTTTTTGGGGGGGACTTGGGAAGAGGCAAATCTTTATTTCTCTTTTACATGAAAACAAATTTGGGGAAGGGGGAGAGCACAAGAAGGGGACGAGCCTGCTGCTTGGATTTTCTTTCTTTTTTTTTTTTTTTGTGGTGCTGAGGATTGAACCCAGGGCCTTGTGCTTGCGAGGCAGGCACTCTACCAACTGAGCTATATCCCCAGCCCAGGATTTTTCTATGTCAGAATGAGGGCAGCTGGCTCAGACTTGGAGCTGGGTCTCCACAGCAGCCTAGTGACTGTGACTGACCAGAAGCGGTTTATTAAAGCACCATTTTCTGCTAAGTCTTACCCAAGCTAGGCACAGACTGTGCTTACCCTGGGAAAGAACACTGTCCCCAAGAGCACAGAGGTCCAAGAGACATGCAGCGGGGTCCTGGTGGGGGGCAAGCAGTGAGGGTCAGGCTGGCGGGGAGCATAGGGTCAGTTCACAAAGAACAAGTGGGTGAACGTAACCTCTTGAAGCTGCTCTCATTAGACAATGACAGTGTATTCTGGGTATGGGTAGTGTTGGTGCTGGTCATGATTTTCATTGTTTCCTCTCCTGTTTTCATTGTACTTTTCCCTTTCTAGCTTAGTTTGTCTGCCTCGATGTGGATCAAAGTGAGGGAAGGAAAACATATCGTGAGAATTAAGAAGAGAATTATTGTTGGGCTGAGGATGTGGCTCAGTGGTCAAGCACCCCTGGGTTCAATCCCTGATACCAAAAAAAAAAAAAAAAAAAAAGGAGAATTTTATTGTTGAATACCTTCTATCACCACTTATCTATGCTACCTTCTCTGGAATGAAAACTCTTACCAGAAATGCCTAAAATCCATAGATGAGACAACTGGACCTCAGATTACAAGTAAATTACTCAAGTCGCACAGTACAGAGGGATGACTTTGATCCCAGGCCTGTCTGAATTCAAAGTTCATGCTTATCCTTTACACAGATATTCTTTTTTTTTTTAAAGTCCCATCTTTTTTTAAAAAATATTTTTTAGTTGTAGATGGAAGCAATACCTTTATTTTATTTATTTATATTTTATGTGGTGCTGAGGATTGAACCCAGTGCCTCCCACATGCTAGGCAAGAGCTCTACCACTGAGCCACAATCCCAGACCTTACACAGATATTCTTTTTTTTTTTTTGAATTATAATTCCCATTTTTTAAATTTTTTTCCAGAAGATAGCTTTTCTTCACTCATTAAGGACCCATCTCCTTACATAGGCTTTGGTGGAGGTCGTGGGGCAGCTCCAGCAGGTCTAAAACGGGGTGGAGGTGTTCGGTCCTTCCGGGCTTCACAAGATGGGTTCCTGACCACCTTGCTGTGAATGGCACAACTCACACGGTAATGCAGCTTCACATAGAGCTTGGGCAGCACATAAGCGTCGAAAACACTTGCTTCAGAAATGTCCCTGACGGCTGCGGCCTCTGCGATGTTTTGAATGATGAACTTCTTAATGGCCTTGTCCTTGGGCATTCACCTGGCACAGTTCGTGCAATGAATAGGCTGCACATGGCCGCAGCCCTTTTTGGCACAACCATTATTCCTTCTTTTTTTGGTCATCTTGGAAGCGAGGACCCGAGAGAGTACACAGATATTCTTATCTTATGCTCAAAGTTCCTCTCTAGTGAGTATTACCTGTTAACTCCTTTACTACTCTGAAATAAAAATTTGAACATTACCTATCTGTATGCATAATTTAAAACATGTTTCTTAACTCTAATATTAGAGAGAAATATGACTTTCAATATACAAATATTTGGGAAAACTATCCTTGGAGACATAATGAAGCAGTCAAGTGCTTGTATCTATTTACAGTGAAACTTTTGGATTTAAAACAGTAAAATTAGGACAACATTCAATATTCAACTGAATGTTTCTTTCTTTTACATATGACATTTTCAAATGGGTATAAGTAACATTTGTGCATGTTCATAGAATTACTATAACGTAGCAACAATAGGAGCAGATTGATAAACATGTTTTATGTTAAAAATTCAAATATCATGAACAGCATTGCTGTCAGTGACTTGCTTTTCTGAAATGATGAGCAACTCTTGGTAAGGTTTTGCACAAACCTGTAGTCTTTTCTTGAGTTACACAGCAATTTCTGTCCAGGAAAATTCAGAACAAAAATGAGTTTATGTGTAACACAGAATTAGGATCCAGGCTTAAATAATAAATAGTGTTTTCCTTACTCCTAGTACGAATGTCAAGTAGGACATTTGAAAATCATGTGGAATGCAAAACAGTTTTTCACTTAACCAGGCTTCTCAAGTATTGCAATTCATAAAGTATCTTTGGCGCCTTTCTAGGTTCCCCTAAATATCAGTGATGTCACAGAATCATACTACCTACCATAAAAGCCCTCACAAAATTTCAAGCTGTTTCTTTGGAGGTTAATATCACTCCAGTCCCTCCCTTGTAACATTGCTTTACATCTGGTTACTTGAGATTAAGTAATTGCTGTACACTTGAAGATAGGAAGTAGAACTCCTGTTGGTTTAATCCTTTTAGTTTTAGGATCAACCTTACAGGATTATAATTTGCAAGTGGAACACATGATTGGATAAATTGGTGATGTGACAAGTTTTTGTAATGTCTTGAGGTGTCAAATGTTGCTGTGACTTTGGAGAGGTTTACAGAGCCCTGTGGCATATAGACATTCAGGGTGGTATGATAGAGGAGCACAGTCTTCCAGGTCAGATGG
This sequence comes from Glaucomys volans, assembly GCA_020662805.1. Classification (NCBI taxonomy): domain Eukaryota; kingdom Metazoa; phylum Chordata; class Mammalia; order Rodentia; family Sciuridae; genus Glaucomys; species Glaucomys volans. Next base: position 551,460 of record JAJEJO010000140.1, read on the forward strand.
GGAGGTGAGTTTCAGAGGATGGCATGTCATGGATTTGATTCATGGAGACGCCACTATCTGGCTTCAATTTTCTCATTGCTAAAATGTACAAATAACATTGCCTTATAGAATGTCATGGGAATTAAATGAAATTGCATATTAGGTGTCCAGAACAAGGGTTTAATAAGTTCTAGTTCTCTTTCCCTCAAATAGAATGCTGGATAACACTTATTTTTGCAGATTTTCCTTGCTATTTTTCTATTCTAGACCCAGGCAGTTTTCATTCTCACACCCAGAAAACAAGGAAGACAAGCTTAACATTAAGCATATCTCTATACACAATCCTCAAACTAATATGCCTCAGTGTGGGATTCTGTGTTGTAGGAACTGATCTGGACTTTTCTGGTAAGGGGTTCTTCAATAAAATTTAGTATAAACCCAGTCAACAAAGTTGAGAATCTGTTTAACTTGACAAATATTAAATATGCCAGTTCATCCAGAATTGTTTTATACATTTGTCCATGTTTATTCCCCTAAGCAAAAAAAATAACTCTTTATGTGTATTTATTTATTCATATTTCTAGGCATAGAGAGTACCTGTGACAGAATTTGTCTCAAGGTTTAGAGTTAATTTTCACTTCTCCCTACACCAAATCTCCTAGAGTCTTGTTTGTTGTGTGTAAATCATGGGCCATTGACATATTCTCCCAAGAAGTGCAGGATTGGGGCATCTGGGTAGTACCATGGGATAGAGGAAGAATTCAGCCACTCCCTTTCCTCCACACCCAAATGATATGATTTTCCATATCCTGAAATGGGAGCATTGTTATTTGATCAGTTTAATAGAAAATACAGTATGAATATGTGACAATATAGTTTATGTGCCAAGCCCATATGCTTCGGAGAGTAAAAGGAGTGGTATTTATAATTACTTTGGGATGACAGGTAAACTGGGACTTGAAGTTATTCTACTTATAACCAATTTGCCTGCTACAAAAGGAGAAAGAAGAAAAATATGTGAGAAAGTTTGTCATATCTTTGCCAAATAGACACCAACAGTATACGAGCCTGTTTCCTGGGCAGTGAGGAAGGTTTCACATTATAGGTGTTGGGGAAGGGCAGTGCATGTGGTCATAAAAATAGAAGCAGGTAGTAAGGGCACAGTGTCAGTACCCAGCCTGGAGCCAGGGGACTGGTACTCCTCGTCCTGGCTGTGGTGCGGTGACACATTCCTGGGAGTTGAGGATGAAGCCCTGAGGTAGCCTGCCAGCCTCTTTGGGAAGTCTCCTGACCCTGCCTGGTCATCTCTCCCACTTCTCTAAGTTCCATGCCTGCCCCAAGACCAGGAGTCCCACAGCCTGGAGTGGCAGTAATGTTGGTCAGTAGAGGGTGGGAAGAAGCTGCCTGGTGAGAGTGGGAGTAGGGAGCTGGTAAAAAAACAACTCACAGCAAGGGACAATTTTTCAGCCAGAGTTGCTTCTGAGTATCTCTGTTCTTGGCAGCTCCTTTTCACCTTTTTCCGTTCTCTCTTTCTATGGCACTCTGGTCCCAGTGGGGGAGGTGGTTCAAAACCAAGCAGGCCTAGAAGAATCCTTACACACCGTCCAGATGGAGGGAAATCTCACTTGTGGGTCAGTCCCACCAGTCCTATCTATGAAAGGTGTGCTTTATTATGCTTTCCAACTTCCTAATGAATAATATGAGTCTAAGGTGGTCAGTGAGTTTGCCTCTACCTCCTTCCCTCAAGTTCTTTGTCACCTGTCACTTTGTCACCTAGCAAATCCTGTAGTATCATTTCCTAAAGTCTTTCACGAGTCTGCTTTACCCTGGGCCCTCTCCCTCTGATAGTGTCTCTAGTGTCTAGTGACCTATTTTTCTTCTATAAAGTACCCATCTTTCTGTCATAATTTCTGTTCTAGGGAATAGTAAGGAACAGATTATCTTCCCCCATTGCTGATCTTTTTTTTTTTTTCCTTCTTTTTCTGAAGTGTTGGGGATCAAACCCAGGGCTCTAATGCTGAGCTGCACCCCAGTCCCCTGTTGCTCCATATTGACACCTGAATGGCTCATCATGCCTGCTTTCCAGTTTTCCATGATTCATTTGGGTGGTTTTAAAATATCACAGGCTCCTTAGACATTTCATTATAAGGGTTTTAAGTCAGCTCTCAGCTAATTGGAACACGATGCTATGTGAACTTTCTACCAAACAAATTAGAATATTTTGTTAAGGATCCTTTTGAGGTCAAATAGCAATCTTTTACAAACTGTATTAATGTATTTGTTTATTTAACTGGAAGAGGTTATTTCACAAATCTCTTTACTAAAAATTACAATTTATTATATTTATTATTATTTCATAAATCACCCTACTGTTCCAATCTCTCTGTTTAGGTTTTCCTTTAGTGTCAAACAGAAGGAGGCTTTTTAAAGAAGATAAATGGTCAGAAAGCTGGAAAATTTGAGACAGCAACTGACAAGGGGGAATAGCAATGATTTATGATGTCTTTAAAATTGGCATGTAACCTTGCAGCATTATTAGACTAGGATAAGCTCAGACATCTCTGACTGCAAGAATATTGTGGGAGAGGTGATATATATAGCTACACACGTTTGATTTATCTTACTTGTTGGTTTAGTGTCTGGGTCATGTCCACAAAGAAAGACTGAAACCTCTTTGTACTCTTTTAACCATTTTTTATATCTCAAGAATTGCTTTGCAATTTTGATTTTCTTGGATACATAGTTGCTTAGATTAGATTTCAGCACACCCCCACCCCAAAAGTATTTTTTTTTTAGTTATTCTGGGAAGTCATTTGGTAGATTAAAAATATAAACTTGACTATGTCTTTCATTTTGGGGGGGGGGGTTGAATTCTTTTGTTATACTATTTTCGTCATTAAAAACACTGAAAAAAAAGTAGTTGTACTGAAGAAGAAAGAGTACAAAGAATGATTCACCTTTTATTTAAGGCTTACCACTGCTGACCCAGGGCAGCTAATTTAGAAGTGAATCATTTATAGAAAGTTCTACCCAGTTCGAGGCAGGGCTTTATACAATATCCTCATGAAGGTCTAAATAGAGCATACAGTATCATGTTTCTAAATACCTGTCTTGTTGCCAATTTTATATCTTCTCCAAGCTGTGAAACTTGTTTCTAGATGACTGCAGCTATTGACAAGGTGAAGGTAAAGGCATTGTATATATAAAATGATATATATTTTAAAACCAATCTTAAAATACTGTATATATTGTACTGGAAAAGCATAAGCATGAAACTTTAAACGTCTGTGTTTATAATACAAAGAAATAAATGTAACCAGTTTTAAAATTATTTAGCTGGAAGAGATTTAAAAAATTATTTACAGTGATTCAAATTAAACAGTGATGTATTTACTGTTTTGATTTTTGTTAAGTCATCTAATGTGTTTAACTTTTAGAGTCCTTCTACGAATAGCTTTTTTTTTTTTTTTTTTTGATACCAGGGATTGAACCCAGAGGTGCTCAACCACTAAACCACATTCCCAGCCTTGTTTATTTTTTATTGTAAGACATTGTCTAACTAAGTTTCTTAGGGCCTCACTAAGTTGCTGAGGGTGGCTTTGAACTTGAGATCCTCCTCCCTCAGCCTCCCGAGTCACTGGGATTACAGGCATGTGCCACAACACCTGGCTACCAATAGCTTCTTTTTGCAAGCTGTCTTACTCTTTTTAGGCAGTAGGTGATTTATGAAATAAATACTTTATTTGACTCCATGTAAAGCATAAAACTATATAGTCTCAGCCTTCCAGGAGTTTTAAATTCAAAACCAAGTTTATATTTACATTGCAGCTAGTGTCATGGGTTAGAAAAAGTCCCTAAATCTAGATTCTAGTTTTAAGTGCCACTAACTAGCTATGTGAATAGACAGATCTCTTAATGGGTTTGAACTGATTTTCTTGTCTGCACAGGGCATAGGATACTTTCTTTCATGCCTGATTCATAATAATTAGTTGAACTACGCATTAGGAAGTGACCAGTGTCTTACATGATCCTTAGTTGTCAGAAAAGAATTTCAGGGAAAAGAACTTGAAGTTGAACAACCAGTGTTGGAGTTTTACTCACATTATGTAACCCTACACAAGCCATTTTCTCTAAGCCATTGTTTTCTGAGCAGTAAAAAATGGGTAAAACTAGGGATATAGCTCAGTGGTAGAGTATGTGCTTATCATGTGTGAAATCCCAGACCTGGGTTCAATCCACCTGGCGTGCACACACACACACACACACACACACACACAAAGAAGGTACATACGTTGGCCGGCCATTATCTAAAATGCTGGAACCAAAAGTGTTTTGGATTACAGAATTCCAGATTTTTTTTGATTTTGGAACATTTCCATATGCATAATAAAGTAGCTGGAGGTTGGGACCCAGGTCTACCCCCCAAATTCATTTTTGTTTCATATACCCCATATACATGTAGACTGATGGTATTTTATGCAATATTTTAAATATTTTTGTGAATGAACAAAATTTTGTGGTGAGGAGTATTTCACTTTTGGCAGCATGTTGGTGCATAAGAATTTTTGGATTTTCAACTCCATTTTGAATTTTGCATTTTTGGTTTAGGGATGTTCAGTCTGTAACCTAGAACTGTAAGGATTAAATGAAATAAAATATGCAAGTAGCTGATGGCACATAGGTAATCAGTATTTCTTGTACTTTAATAATTAATATTCTTTTTATCTTTGCAGAACTTCATCTCCCCAGTTTTTGCTTTCCCAGTACTCTAGTGGAAGTGGGAACCAGTATCCAAACTGCATACAACTAAGAGGGTTGAGCAGTTGCCCCAGTTTATGAATATAATTGAAGAATTTGAGTTATAAAAGTTCCTTGATATAACACCTTTACCAAATATTTTCGTATTGTGTAGCTTAAAACACTGAACTTTTTGGAAGTATTTGAGTAATGTAGTTCTTTACATGTGACTTGGCTAGGGATGATCTCTTCTGTTCAAGTACCACCCCGCTTAATTATTTTGTTCACAATTTTAAGTCATTTTTAATTCCTACTATTTTAAGGGCAATCACCTAGTTGGAGGTAAAATAACATTTTTTTTCTATTTGAGAAAGCATTTTTGAGACTTAAATAGTAAGAACAGCCCAGTTAAAACCTTAGTCATGGGCTGGGGTTGTAGCTCAGTGGTAGAGAGCTTGCCTCACATGTGTGAAGAACTGGGTTTGATTCTCAGCACCACATATAAACAAATAAATAAAATGAAAAAAAAAAGCCTTAGTCATTAACAGAGGAAACAACACAGGTGGTCTTCTTATAGGTAAAGGTGTGATAATAACTCCTGATGAAAGTAAGGGTTAGGTAATATTATGCTAGGTTTATTATTATGCAGTTTATTTTCTGTAATGACTTTGATATTGTACGATGCTTATTTGAGATGAAGCGTACAAGGGAAGTTTCTTGGGAAGATTGAGGTATATGAAAGTCATCAAATAAAAATGTTTACTAGTGGCAGTTACAAGAGGTAACTGTTCTAGTTACTTGTATTTATAATCACATCCATGAATAACATTAATTCCAACAGCACAAGCTCATATATTTTTTTTTCAGATATCTTTGGAACATGTAGAATATTTGGCTAGCTCAGTTCCTGTTTAAGGAAAACATTAAACAAAAGAAAGTTGGAAATGGACTTCCTGGAGTTTTAAAAATGATTTTGAGCCAGGAGTGGATGTGCACACCTGTAATTCCAGCAGCTGGGGAGGCTGAAGCAGGAGGATCACAGGTTTGAAGTCAGCTTCAGCAACTTAGGGAGGCTGTAAGCAATTTAGCAAGATCCTGTCTCAAAATAAAAAAATGAAAAGGGCTGGGGATGTGGCTCAGTGGTTAAGCACCCCTGGGTTCAATCCTGGGTACCCCACTACCTGCCAAAAAAAAAAAAATTTTTTTTTGATGAGTTTTTTTTGAGACAGGGTCTCAAAAAGTTGTCCAGGCTGTCCTTGAATTTGAGATCCTCCTTCCTCATTCTCTCCAGTCGCTGGGATTATAGGTGTGCACTACCAGACCAAGCCCTTGGAGAGATTTTTTTAACCTGTTTATGGTCTGTATCTTTTTTTTTTTTTTAGGTACCAGGGCTTGAACTCAGGGATTTAAGCACTCAGCCACATCCCCAACCTTTTTTTTTATTTTGAGATGAGTCTTGCTAAATTGCTTAGCACCTTGCTAAATTGCCTAGACTGGCCTTGAACTTGTGATACTCCTGCCTCAGTCTCCCATGTTGCTGGGATTACAGATGTGCACCATTATGCTTGGCTCCATAATTTCTTTTGAAGCACTGATGACAGTGTTTCTTTAGTACTATTTAAAAAGTACAATGGGGGAATAGATAATGGTGCCATCAGAGAATAAGCAATATTAATTTATATTAATGACTCTATGTAATATTCATACCTTTATCATCCTACCCATGTGAGTTTCAATGGTAAATAGTCATAACCATGTGATAAGAATTTGCAAATACTGAAGAAAATAGCAATTAAAATATAAATGCACAGAAAAATACTGTCCATGAGTCAGGTGTGGTGGCATATGCCCATAACCCTAGCAACTCGAGAGGCTGATTCAGGAGGATTGCAAGTTTGAGACCAGCCTTAGCAACTTAGCAAGACCCTAAGCAACTTAGCTAGACCCCTGTATCAAAAACAAACAAACAAAGAACCAAAATAAAGCAAAAAACAACCAAGGGCTGGGAATATGACTCATTGGTGCCTTACCACTGAGTGGTTCTATCACCAGTACCAAACAAACAAATTAAAAAAAAAAAACCCAAACCTCACTGTCTATGAGTTATCTTTCAACAAGAAAGTTGAAGGGTAAAGGGTAATACAGTTTATGGGGAATTTGGAATTTATCCTAGTTATGATATTAAAAAAGAAGAAAACTGTAATATCTTTAGCAAAAGTCATGCAATTTAAGCTCAAGCATATTATTGTTCAGAAGCATATTTTATTACAGGAATAATAATAAAAACCTTTAGAGTTCATAAAGTACTTTTTATAGTCTTTTACTGAATTTTCGTAACAATTCTGTGATGTAGTCCAAGCTTTGCCAATGTCATGGTTTACAGGTGGATCCAGGAAACCAAAAGACTTGAAACATAGAATGGGGACTCGACCTAGGATCTTATCTCTTAATCCATCATTTTCTTCTCTTGCCTTTTGTTTTATTTTCTTCTGTTTATCAGCCATTACACAGACAAGATAATTCCTAACAGATTCATTTATTTTATTGATTTTAAAGTAAGGTGAAGGAACTGGCTGAAATTTTTGTTAGAGAGTATAGAGTATAAATATGAGGCAGAATATTAAGTACTGTAGATACCATAGTACCTCAGTGCATTAAAAGAAACACAATTCACCATGCACTTTACAATTTTTTTTAAAGGATAAAATGAGATAAATAGAACTTTTACACTGTGGAGAATTATAAAGATACAAGAAATCATTGTTCTATCAGGAATCTTATAGTTGAAAGCAACAGAAAATCCCACCCAGAAAAATTTGGTGAAATAACTGGCTTATGTGATTGAACATTGAATAGTCTGGGTTAAGACTGTATGTCAGATTATATGTTTTCAGCCAAAAGTAACAGAAAACTACCTATCAAGCTAGCTAAAACTGGATAGCTTATTATTTTGCATAACCTAGAGTGAGTCATTGAGGATCTAGGCCTACTCCATTTTGATTTCCCATTCTTGACTTTGGTTTCTTCCTCAGCTAACAGTAAGATAGTGATACCTCAATGGTAGTGGAAGTTACTAGATCACTTCCAGATAAGGCAATATCCTGGGGGAACAAAAGGCTGTCTCCTCTTTGTTTATATTAAGAGCTTAAGAACTTTTCAGAAGCTTTCTGGATGTCTTCTTCTCATGGCTTATTAGCTAGCATTGAACTGTACATCTACTCCTAAATCACTACTTAGACTAGTTAAATGTTATGTCTGGAACAGGGGATGTGAATCATTTTCCTTCTAAGCACATGGGAAGTCTAGATATCTGAGGATTGTTACTAGGGAAAAGAATGGACCACTGACTGTATTTAGTAGGATGGGATCCAGGGGCTTTGTCCTTTCTGTCAGCTTTATCCCAGGCTCACTCCTCTTTGGTTTGTGAGCTGGAGTTGGGGAAGTGGAGGGAGTGGGGATGGGGAGGTGTGGGAGGAGTGCCACCTTTTACTAACTTCTGTGGAAAACAAAAGATTCTTTCCCCAGAAACCCCAACAAATTCTTTCTTGAATCTTCTTGGACTAAATTGGATTATGACTTAGTAGTTAAATGTATTAAACCCAATCATGACTCAATCTCAGTGGAACTAAGGGTGGGGTCAACTCCCATTCAAACTGCTCTGTGGCTTAAGTGGAGAAGTTTCCAGAGAGGAATTAAGGGGAAGGGGAATGGGTGCAATAGATTTGATAACCAGAACAGTAATAACAATCCAAGGTCCTCCATCTTGTAGCCCCAAAGGGCAATAGCTTTCTACTTCTATTAATCTACACATAAGACAGTGATAGGCATGTGAAAGACAAGACAAGGGCTGAGGTTGTGGCTCAGTGGTAGAGCACTTGCCTTGCATGTGTGAGGCACTGGGTTCGATTCTCAGCACCACATAAATAAATAAAGGCATTGTTTCCGTCTATAACTAAAAATATTTAAAAAAAAGACAAGACAATAAGATAAAATCCCTTTCAACTGAAAGTTTACAAATAGCATGTGGTGGTCTCACAAGAGTAGTATGAAATCTAATATGTATGTAGAAGATGAAAAAATAACATTACCCTAGGTTAATAGTGGAAAAATTAGTTAGGCTTCATTGGCTGTAGAAGATTTTGACAGACATAAACTGAGTTTAGAAGTTGGGTTCAAGGTATGGCATTTTTGTCTGAGGATATGATCAGATGTACAGAAATGGGAAAAACACAAAATATAATATTGATAAAGACATGCAACTGATCTGCCCATATGAATATTGAATCCTTTAAATGTGGCTTGCTAGTCTAAATTAAGAAAAGACATATGGGTAAATACATATTAGATCTTAAAAGCCTAATATAAAAATGTAAACTATCTTATTAATAATTTTTATATTTATATGTTGAAATTATGATATTTTGGTTATACCAGGTTATATAATTAAATCGTAAATTAATTTCACATATTTCTACTCCTTTATTTTTTTATGGACCTTTATTTTATTTATTTATTTATATGTGGTGCTGAGAATAGAACACAGTGCCTCACACACTCCAGGCAAGTGCTCCATTGCTGACCCACAGCCCCAGCCACTTGTTCTTTATTTTTAAAAATTCTTTGTATTACTATTTCTTTAATTTTGAGACAGTGTCTAGCTAAGGGTCTCGTTAAATTGCTGAGGCTGGCCTTGAACTTGAGATCTTCTTGCCTTAGCCTTCCCAGTCACTGGGATGACAGGTGTGTCATCCATGCCCAGTTTTACTTTTGTAAACGTGACTCTTAGAAAATGTAAAATTATGTGGTTGATATTATATTTCTTTTGGGAAATATTGCTCTAAAAATGAAATAATCATGAAAAATAATTCATTTTTCTTATGAAAATAGGCAATGATGATGATAAAACCCCTAATATGGATAACCTCAGAATGTGTTGAGGATTCCATGAAAAACAAAAGTTATTTATTATATGTAATGGATCAGTCATTTTCTTTTATATTGCATGATGCCTTGCCATGAATTTGCTTTCTTAATTTTTTAAATTTAATTTATCTACCAGAGTGTAAAAAATAAAAAAGTATTGTATTTACTGCCTTTTATCTAACATATTTATTCTTTGGAAGCACACATTTCCTAGAGGAATGTTTTATAACATGACCAATTCTCTGTTTCTTTTCTTGTTTGTTTTTTTTTTTTCCTCCTATCCTGTTTCCTTTCCTTTCCTTTTTTTTAATTTCATTTTTTTGGTGTTGAAGATTGAGCCGAGGGCCTCATGCATGCTAAGTACAAGCTCTACTACTGAGCAACACCCCCAGCCCTTATGTTTCTTTTTAACAGAAAACATTTACTCTCTGTGTTAATTGGATAAAGTCACAATTTTCTTCTCTATAAAATGAGGATAATAAAATGTAGTATGCAGGTGTGCCTTGTTAGATGCGGTAAGAGAGTATGCCCTTTAAACGCCACTCAGATATAAACTGAGAAAGTTCCTGTGTTAGGAGAGAGAAAAGATGTAGGAGATTAGATGTAGGAAAAGATTGTAGGAGAGAGAAAGATGACTAAGATCCCCCTCTTTCAGCAGAGTGGAAGTGACAAATGCGTGTTAAACCAAATGGACTTCAGACAAGGTGACTCAGACACTCAAAAGAGGTACTAGATTTTTTTATTACGTGAGCAAAGTGGAAAGAGTGATTATTAGGTTTTGACTCCACCTGGGAGTCACATTTGGTCTCAACAGACAAGGATGGGATGGAGTGAGGTGGCCAGATAGGCATTTTAGATTTTGAATAGAGGAACTATGAGAGGTTAGGAAAGTTCATGGTATGTATTTTCGATGCTTCTTGGTTTAAATATTTATGGATTTTATTACATTACAATTGGCTCTGTGTTGCCTAATTGTACCTCAGTGGACCATCTACCAGCCTGGGAATTCCTCATGTGTAGGGACTGTGATATATATTTGCATCCAGCACAGAATTTGGCAAAAACCAGGCGTTCAATGGGTATTTGATGAGTAAATGAAAAAGAACTGTGTACCCTTTAGAAGGTGGTATATCTCTGATTACTTAGTTCTTTCTTCTATTTTGGTACTGGGGATTGAACCCAAGGTTGCTTTACCACTGAGTTACATCCTCTGTTCCCTTAATTTTTTATTTTGAGATAGGGTCTTGCTAAGTTGCTGAGTCTGGCACCACTGTGCCTGGAATCAGTTTTTTCTTTTTTGGTACTGAAAATTGAACCCAAGCCTTGTGCATGCAAGGCAGGTGTTCTACCACTGGGGTATATTCCCAGCCCTGTGTTTGCGTTTCTAAACCTTTGTCACACACTTAGAGATATTTTTGCTGAAAGATGTGCCTCTATATAGAGTGAGTGGTAGGTTCTTAGTCTCACGTGAAGAATTGATCTGAAGTCTTGGAGCTTTAGTTACCTGCTGCTGAGGAAGGCTCTTACTTCACCTCCTAGTGGCCATCACATTCCTGTGGGTTTTCAATACAACTTCCCTTTGAGCTTTGTTCAGTGAAGGATATAGCTGGTTCCACTGCTTTTATAAAAAAAAAAAGGAAAAGAAAAAAAAAAAAAAAGCTTGCCTGCCAACTTCTGGCTGCTTGGAAAGGAGTGTTATTCTGCAGGGGAGGAAGCATAATGGTGAAGGCTTCTATCTACAGGAAATCCAATGTTTGCTCTGCATAGAGGCATGTGATAAATTGAAAGAAAGGAAGTGGCTTAGTAACTAGAAGGTCAGAGTGTGTGAGATTTTCTTTTTTGAGTTTCCTCCTATCCTGTTTATATTATCATTATGTTTTAATCTTCTATTTCCTATTTAACTGTGAAGTTGCTTTCATGTTAGGGGTGTTTGAGATATGCTGAGTGTGATTGACAGATTCATGGAAAAAAAGGCAAGGAGAGAACTATGTTTATTATTTCTTCTCACTTCCCATGATTTTGAGAAAGGAGGTCAGAGAAGCTGTGAACAATCTCTTTCCCCTCCAACCATTTATAATTGTTTTTGTCAATGGATTGATTATATCATTGATTTTACAATTACAAATAGAAGCCATTCTTGGCTTAACTTTTTACCTGCTGGGAATATTACAGTTTTTACAGTAGAGGATATTTGTAAAAACTTGCTGGGCACAAGGCCAAATATATTTTACCCATTCTAGGAACACAGAGAGTTAAATGAAAGGCTCACGAAAGACCAGGATGAAAAGAGGAAAGGGTGGGGCATTAGTTCTTCCTGTAGGCATTCACTGTGTGTATGCAGGGGTCTTTTCCTTGCCTAACTCCTTTGTTGACCACTGTATACTTATAATTGTGTAGCAGAGAGAGCTTTGTTTTATGAAGTACTTCTAAATTAGGCACAAGTGTTACTATTATTTTTTGGTATGGGGATTGAACCCAGCACACTTTTATTACTGAGCTACATCCCCAGCCTTTTTTTTAAAACTTTTTTAATTTTTTATTTTATTTTTTTTAATTTTTTTTGAGTGTTTTAAAATACTTTAATTCTTAAAATTTATGGAAATACAAGCTAAATAATTATTTTTAAATTTTCCCCCCTAATGTCTTCTGTTATCCATGTATCATTCAATAGCATGTTATTTAATCTCCAGGTCTTGGAGTAGTTTCTGTTTCTAACTTTCTCGTTGATGTCTAATTTCATGCCATTATGATCTGATAGTATACAAGGTAGTATCTCTATGTTTTTGTATTTGTTAAGAGTAGCTTTGTGGCATAACATATGGTCTATTTTAGAGAAGGACCCATGCGCTGCTGAGAAGAAAGTGTATTCGCTTTTTGATGGATGGAATATTCTATATATGTCCGTTAAGTCCAGATTAGCGATTGTGTCATTGAGTCCTATAGTTTCTTTATTCAATTTTTGTTTGGAAGATCTATCCAACGGTGAGAGAGGAGTGTTAAAATCTCCGAGTATTATTGTGTTTTGGTCTATTTGATTCCTGAAATTGAGAAGGATCTGATTGACATACATGGATGCGCCATTGTTTGGTGCATAAATATTTATGATTGTTATGTCCTGTTGATTTATGCTACCTTTAAGCAATATGAAATGTCCTTCTTTATCCCTTCTGACTATCTTTGGTTTGAAGTCTGCTTTGTCTGAAATGAGATTGGAAACCCCAGCTTTTTTGCTCAGTCCGTGTGCATGGTATGCTTTTTCCCAACCTTTCACCTTGAGTCTGTGGGCATGTTTTTCTATGAGATGAGTCTCTTGAAGGCAGCATATTGTTGGGTCTTTCTTTTTAATCCAGTCTGCCAGTCTATGTCTTTTGATTGATGAGTTTAGGCCATTTATATTCAGGGTTATTATTGAGATATGACTTATATTTCCTGTCATTTTAGCTTTTTTAGGGTTTTTAGCTTAACTTTGTTTCTCCTTTGATTGACTCTTTCTTTAGGGTAGTTCCTCCCCATGGTGACCGAGGTTGTTATTTTTCATTTCTTCCTCTTCGAATATTTTGTTGAGAATGTTCTGTAGGGCAGGCTTTCTCTTTGTGAATTCTTTAAGCTTTTGTTTATCATGGAAGGATTTTATTTCGTCATCATATCTGAAGGTAAGTTTTGCTGGATATAAGATTCTTGGTTGGCATCCATTTTCTTTCAGAGCTTGAAATATGTTGTTCCAGGCCCTTCTTGCTTTTAGGGTCTGGGCTGAGAAATCTGCTGATATCCGTATTGGTTTCCCCCTGTAGGTAATCTGCTGCTTTTCTCTCGCAGCCTTTAAAATTCTATCTTTGTTTTGTATGTTAGGTATTTTCATTATAATGTGCCTTGGTGTGGATCTGTTGAAATTCTGTGCGTTTGGTGTCCTGTAGGCCTCTTGTAATTGATTTTCCATCTCATTCATCATATTTGGGAAATTTTCTGATATTATTTCATTGAACAGATTGTTCATGCCCTTGGTTTGTATCTCTGTGCCTTCCTCAATCCCAATAACTCTTAA